>JAGFPH010003454.1:22589-64496 GCA_018207615.1 Philaenus spumarius
GGGAGGAAATTGCAGCGTCCATGAAAATCGCTCGAAAATCGTTATTCGGGGATTTTCGGGGATGCCGAATTCAATGAGGCGCTCGGGGGTGCTCTGCGGGGAAAGGTAATGAAGGAAGTGAAAATCACAAATTATGAAAATAATACTTTATTTAAATAATAAATAGCACTTTTTATTAATATTAAATTATTCATCATAAAGTTCAATTTTTAACTTAAATACTAAACATCTTCTTCAAACTCTTCTTCTTCTTCCCCTTCTTCCTCGTCACTATCCTCGGCCTGGTTGGAAGTGCCCTTTTGGTTTGAGCAATTACCATCGCAATGCTTGCATTCAAGTGAACACTCCAACCCACTTCGACGGTTCTCGCACCTTGTGCCACAGTCGGCTTCACAGGAACAAGAGATACTGCTTCAAATTGCCTCGGGACCGGCTCTCTGGGGCATGGTGACAGGACTGAGCCATCCTCCATTCCCACCCCCATTCCAGCGGATTTAAGGTCTCGTCTTGACCTTGTGAAATATACCAAGCGTGTACTTGAAAATAGACACGGTTGATATGCTCTTTTGCTCGATAGCTTTGGACGAGCTCAATCACAGGTTTATCGCTCGTGCGGAACTCTTTGGGTGCCCCATAAAGAGCCAAAGCTAACCGAAGCCCATGATCTATTAAGTTATCGATGGATACATGGTTTTGCTTAAATTTTTCTTCAATATACCCGAAAACCCCCGAGTAACGATTTTCGAGTGATTTTCATGGACTCTGCAATTTTCCCCCCAATCACCCTCGCAGAGGAACCCCGAGCACACCGGGTAATTATAATGCCAGAATTGAATTCACCATCCCCGAAAACCAATGAGTAACGATTTTCATGGACGCTGAAATTTCCCCCCCCAATCACCCCCTAAGATTAACCCCCGAGCGCCCCGGGTAATTCTAATGCCAGAATTGAATTCGGCATCCCCAAAAACTCCGAGTAACAATTTTCGAGCGATTTTTACGAGTTTCCAGTCGTTCTTATAATATTGCAAGTAATTATGCAATTGCAAAAAGCATTTATTGCACCAGAATGCATTTTTCTTAAAATGGCATAACCACACCATATAGACATTTTGCGGGAAGCTTTCTAAACACAATGCAGAAAACCGCATCTCGATATCTGCTGGCTCTAAAAATTTCTTTATTTCGGTCGATTTTGATCTAAATGCCCTGGGCTAACATAATGGATTGATTGTATGGTAGTATATACTAGAGATCTATTGAGTAAACATAATAGTTAAAATAACTCAAGTTGTTTGATAGTTTTAGACGGGTTACACACCGGTGTCGCTGACACGATGTCTCTTAAATTTGTCTTAAACTCTGCAGCTCTACTCGTTTGAGTCAGCTGTTATGGTCTTGACATTCTGGATATCCAGTGGTTATATCTTTTCCTTCAGCTCGTCCATCTATCTCTGTCTGAATTTGTCTTAAACTCTGCAGCTCTACTCGTTTGAGTCAGCTGTTATGGTCTTGTCATTCTGGATATCAGTGGTTATATCTTTTCCTTCAGCTCGTCCATCTATCTCTGTCTGAATTTGTCTTAAACTCTGCAGCTCTACTCGTTTGAGTCAGCTGTTATGGTCTTAACATTCTGGATATCCAGTGGTTATATCTTTTCCTTCAGCTCGTTCATCTATCTCTGTCTGAATTTGTCTTGTTCCGAGCTCTCATTGTTTTCCATAGAAAAATTTAGTTAATTGGCTCAACAATGTTCTTAAGAAATGTATTTACCAAAACCTGAAGAGCCCATTAGTTTACTTTTACATCCATATATTTTAATTAGTAGATCGCTTTCTATTTATAATTATTTTACTTTTCTAGAGATGTTGTTGAATCTGAGAGCTTTCTTTACCAGCGTCCACAGATAGACTGGGTACCGGCCCAGTCGATTCTTTAGCCTATACAGTTTGATGGGCTGTAAATTGATTGATGTAAAATTTTCAAAGTTATAAGCTCAAGAATAAAAAAATGTTCAGTAACAGAAGAAAAGTTCAACTTTAGTCCTACATAAAAGTAAAAACTTGTTTTGTATTTTTTTTGTAAATATACAAAAGTTTTGTCATTTAGTTCAAAATGTATCAATAATTTTTTAGACCAGTTTGTATGTTCCTACTACTAGTCTGCTAACAAAACTAGGCCTAGTTTGAATAGTAATTTAGGAATATATGCTTTGCCTAAAAAATGAAATATTATTATAACAAATTGTAGAGAATAAATCAAAGAACTGAACTGTATTTCACTTTGTTTTACTTGTTTCACTAAGATTTTATTCTGTGGTCGACGGGTCGACTGATTTCTATACAGTATAATAACGTAATTTTAATACTCTTAAATGTCATTTGATATAGTTTGCTAAGCCATGTTGATTACAAGGTAGACAATGTTTATCATACAACATTCTAAATCATTTTACTTTTAATCTTTGGGTGGTTTAATGAAAATCAAATTTTTTATTAACGGGAAAAAACAGCTAAAATTGATTACTAAAGCTATGTTAGTAACTAACAAAACCCTGGACACAATAAATCGTCTGATAGTACGGCTATAACAAGAAGGTCGGCGCTCTCCGCGCCTTGGGAATTGAGCGAGATTCTGGCACGTACTTAATCGTACATTTAACCTGTTCTAAAAACTAAACTACTTGAGCTAATTTATTTAAAAAAATATGTTTCATAAATGTTAACTTATTGGCTCAAACTTTACGCTTCCACCTCGTCTCTGACCAAAAAACAAAAAAATTCTCACAGAACAGCTTTTTCATGTTACAATTTAAAGTTTCATATTAAGTCCTAGCTTTGGTAATTTATTTACACCTTTAAAGATTTTTATAATTAATAGTTTTTACACCATTATCATCCCACACTAATATTCTGTCTGTGTGTAAAAATTTAAAGGAATCAGAGTGTTCTAAGTGTTCAAAACAACAGTGTATTTGAAACACGCGCATTACAATTTTAGTGTCATCTCCGAGCCGTTTCGGCTTTCTAGACCTATCCAAGATGGAGGACGTAGGCACACTTTTCATACTGTACAGGTATAGCGATGACCAGTCTATTTTATTCTGTGTCGATGTTTCTTTACAGCTTAGAATCTTCTATTGTCTGCTGCATTTCTGTCTTTTATTTCAATTAACATTTCGTTACTATCCACCGCTATTCCGCCCAAGTGCTACACTTCCTGAAATCACGATCTCTATTGTTATTTGGATTCCGTGATGAGGATATAAACATTGTATTTTCTATATTAAGGAAGAGAATTATTTATTTGGCTGCTCTTTTAAATTCTTCCAAAGTTACAAATAATGCCGGTAGTTTCCTTACAGTGGTAAGTACGCTACCCCCATAAGCCATATGTTCGGTAAGTTGATTGTATAGTTCCTCCTTAACTTTACGTATAGCACCTCCATAGGTAAAATTCACGTGTTTTCTGAAACTTGTAGTTTACACCAGCTCTATTTATAGCCTTAAACAGTAACTTACTTTTTTAGTGACAAGTCTGTCAGCCTAATCGCTTCAAGCAGCTTCGTAATTAAACTAAGTAAACTTAAAATTACTTCAATAATCAGATAGCACATTACCAAATTGTGCTTATGTGTTCATTTTTAGCACCAGTTGTGTAGAAAAGAGTTAGTTGATCTTTCAGGACAAAAAACACGTTGACAGTCTGCTAGAGCTGTTATAATGATAAATTAATTTTAATTTTAGAACCTGATCAATATACTTTAACTAACCAAATACAATAGCCAATATACATAACTACCAAGAAAAACACACCGCATATAACTTACATAGTAAATAGAAACTATAATTTTAAAAACTCTTTAATAAATGTAGTAACGTAATAATTTTACAACAAGTTTAGCAAAATTACATGGACATATTTTTTGACCTAACAATTTAAACAAAAAATGTATACATGCCACAGGTCAAGAAAATATTTGTTTTTGTTTTATTGTTTTAAGTTTTTAGAAATTTTATTGATACTATCAAATAATTTTGTATCCTTCCATGTACACAAATTACAGACATTTTATTGTTAACTATGATGCTAATATTTTGTCTCTTGTAGTTTTATTTTGTAAACAGATGCTTTTCTGTAATTTAACTTTAAACAGAATCATTTTAATGAGACCGTTAAGTGAATAATAATAAGATTTTTTTAAACTTAAAATTAACGATATAAAAGTACCTTCCGAATTTAGAATCATTTTTGTACTGCATTCTCTTCTTAAAATTTACTTTTTAAGTTTAAATAACTGAATATTGTTCGTATGTGATTTGTTTACTATTTTAGATTTTACCGTCTTTTGTACTTTTAGATTCCAGGAAACTCGAGTAAAAACGTTTTTATGATAAAATAACAAAGTAACCCATTTTCTCCTTAATTACTATTACTTAAATAATTTTATATGGTTCATAATACATATAATTACTTTGCCTATTGTTATATTTAAACTTATTTTTTTTAACCTACTATTTCAAACCACTATGTCTCTGAAAGTAAAAGTTACCTAAAATTGTGGCTCACGATTAAGTTTATGAAAGAAACACAAAAAATAAAAAGTTTCAATATTAATATTGTAGAATACGGATTAGCAGAAAAATTGGCGCGAACCGTTCGATGAACCTGAACGACATGTAACCAATATCATGTGTTTATAACCTTTGTAAACTTGTATATGTGTATTTGTGTAAACGAGTTTGTACATGTGAACCGAACTGTATTCACCATTGTTTTTTTAAAACATTAACTAGCTCCGTATGGAACGATAAAAAAATGAAACATTGTATGAATGATCTGATAATGGGCCCACGCAGTCCGAAACTTTGATTTAAGTTTTATATATGTAACCGTGTTAAAAGAAAGGGCTGTGAGAAAAAAATGTAATTGTTCACCACAGAAAATGATGGATATTTTTGTACATTTAATTGAATACCAAAATTTCAGGTACAAATAGGGCGAGTAAGATGTAAGAAATATTGTTAAAAGTTAAACTATTGTTATTGAAAACTCTAAAGACGACTGGCAGACAGAAAACGAAGTATTTCCAGGCATAAGCTTGTATATATTTGATTATTATTTTTAGCTTCCGCGATGTTGACATGCAACTTTGATTGACACTTTGCTTTTTTTTTACCGCAAGAGTTTGTTTTCACGTGAAATCCACCATACTTTCATCGATGTAATCTCACCTAAACTTTGACTCCCAGGTTGTAGTTATTTGAAATGTATAAGTTCCAATCTTTCCCGTCCATTGCAATGATTCAGGTTATGTCAAGTTAAAAACGGTTCAAAGGAAAGAAATTGTAAAACGTAATCGTTTGTACACTTACACCTGGAATAGATTTCAATTCGTAGTAAAACACATTCTGTGCAAAGTAGAACAACTGTAACTGACTGGTTACTCAGTCATTTATTTACTTTGATTTGTTTTATCGCTTCCATATTCACTAAATCACTAGAACTAAATATTTGCGCGATGATGTGAGGCAGAAAACCAAATGTGCAACGGCGTGGAACACGTGCTATCCTTAGCTCACTGTTGAACTTTTTAGACAAGCTTAGGTTAACGTTAAGGAAAGGGAAAGGTCCTGGGTTCAAATCCCGGATTGGTCCATGTTTTTTCACTTGTAATTTAGTTAACGTTAACGTTTGTGAAATAGGTCGATGCACACTGTAGCCCACCTAGCTTTAGCCATTCTTACAGCCAAGTGTTTGGTAGCTATATAGTTTATTTGCCATTTTAAAGTTTGGGCTGTATTTACGATGTAAATTTCTTATTGGATTATTGCTTAAGAAGTAAAAGCAACAGATTATATAATTACAAAAGAAAAACTCATTATAAACAAAGTTTTATTTAAAAAAATCTTTTACATTTTCTTCAACTAAACTCGTAATAACAATCAGAGACTAAAACAAATAACATACGAAACCGTAAAATAAATATGCCTGTTTATAGTAATAGACCTAATATAAAAGCATGATTGGCTTAATATACATTTTTGATACGGGGGCTGTACAAAACCCGTTAGTACAAATATTAAATCTTAAACCAACCAAATAGCAAAACACATTAAAGTGAAAAACATAAACGAATTGAAAAACTGGCTCTAATTAGGATTCTTTTTATAAATTAAGGATTTTTTCGCAATTTTACGCAAAAAGCGTACCTTCTAACATATTCACAAGTTGTCAGGCGGATTTAATTCTTCGGTATGAAACAATTTGTGTAAGGTGTTTGGGCCATTTAAAAAAAAAAAAAATGTCTCGCAATTTAAAAAAAAAGATCGTTTACGAGATTAAATTATTTTCGTTCCAAAAAAATGCAAAAATTACTATCTTCAAAGTCCACAATTTTAATTTTTGATTTTTTAAATAGTTTTGTTTATTTTTAGACATTCCTTAACAATATCCCAAGAGTGATAAGAAAGTATTTTGAAAGGTTGTTTTTTAATTGTTAACTAGGTTTATGTCTATAGTTTATAATTTGCGTCAGTGTGACAGAGACTTAGAACTCGAGTGGCGACTGAGAAAATCGAAATCATTTATATTCGAAAACGATTAATTTTAGAATAACATTGCAAGAGACCTTTTTAATTTAAAATGGTACAAAAACCCAACAATTAAGTGGCGAAAAAATTAAGTGCTACAATTACTGGTAAAAAAATTATACAAAATGTTTAACTGCCGCGACATGCGGATATGTTATAAAGGATAATTTTTGCTTAAAATTGCGCAAAAATCTAAAGAGAACATTTTGTCTAGCAGTATCAAATATATCCCTTGGACCAATCACTCTGCTCGGGCTCTGTGCGAACAGCTGTGGTCCCTGTTTGTGTAGCTAAATTGCCTATATTGCCCCTTAAAACTTAACATTTTACTGCCATATTTTGTATTCTACTAGCGAATTTATCTTGAACATATAAAATGTTTGTTACGATTTGGTATTTATGTACTTTTTTATTTATCAAATTAAAGATAAAAGTATTATGTTAATGGCTTTTCATTCCTCATTGATAATTCAAACGGTTTAAAAGATATTCTATTATAAAACAGTTATATGTTCTAAAAGTTAGATATCATTTTATAAAATTGTTGGAATATTTGTTAAATTTAGTATTTATGTACATTTTTACATTCTCCACCCTACACGCAGTATATGGAGAAAGTATTGTTTTCGTCCAAATTTTCGAATTTAAATTTTTAGTGAAATTATCTGTTTTGGTGCTCCCTGAAACCCCAAAAAATGTTTAGTGGAATTATCTGTATTGGTGCTCCCTGAACCCAAAAATATTTTTAGTGGAATTATTTGTTTTGGTGGTCCCTGAACAAAAATGTGGGTTTTTGTTGATGTCTGTCTGTGTGTCTGTAAGGATGTGTACAGAGCTGGAGACCGTACCAACCGTCCGATTTTGATGAAGTTTAGTATGTAGGTGTAGTTCTGGAATATCTCCAGGCATTTTTTTTCATTTTTTCAAATTTTGGATTTTTAAGGGGTTTTACCCCCAAAAATGGCAAGAAAATCAAAATTTCTCAAAAACGACTGTAACAATTTTGATAAAATTTGGCTTATTTGTAGCCCTTAATGTAACCCTACCATATGCAAAAAACCGCATCTTTCTAAAAATTCTCGTTTAGGTAATAATAATAATAACTGATTTTGGGGAGTTTTTGGCCAAAAAGGGAGTTGTTTTTCAAAATTTGTCAAAACCCTTTTTTGTGCGTCTTACAGGCCTAATTGACATGTTTGGTGCAAATTTGTTCGAAATCGATCGAATAGTTTAAATAATAAAAATATAATATGGATGTGTGTTACATGCATCTAATATTTTCCATGGTAACATTTTCCTACTTTTGCAATTCTAAATAACCACCTCCTATGCTACTCTTGGGAAGGTATAAAGTTTAAACTGGGAGAAAGTATGTGGCAGTTATCTGGTATCGTTTATTTATATATGGAATTAAAGATAAACATATTATTATTTAATTGTTTTGTATTCCATATTGATAAATAAAATGGTTTAAAAGATATTACTATCCATAGCTATTAACAATAGTCAAATCAAAACTTAGTAATTAAACAGTTTTATCTATTTTCTCAGGGCAATTCTACTAATACTTTCAGATAAATTGAAGGAAATTGTGAAGTTAGAAACAAAAATAATTATAGGGCAAAATTTAAAAAATCTTTTGAATGAACATAAGTTAAAGTTATTTGCAAGAATAATGAAAGTCCAAAAACTGCAAGCAAGTTTGTTTCTTAAACTCTTTTAATTAAACAATGTACATTTTTTACACATTTAAATGGACTTACCATTCCGTAAGCATCGGAGCTAATTACTTGTAATAGTTTATAGCGCAAGGATGACGTAGCTATCAACAACTGTCAAATCCAAACTCAGTAATTAATTATTGTCAAGAACAGACAAGGGTTCTGACGAAGAATATCAGCGTTAATTAAATGTCTTTTAAAGATTCCAATTCTGCGAGATATTGAAAATGGATAGTTAAACGTTATTTAAAATTGTTTGGGTGAAAACAGAAACCGGGTCAGATGTACTAGATTCGATAGTTCAGCTAGTTTTTCATTTGACATTGTCTGTTCTCTTGTAATTGTTCAACCAATATTGAAATTATACCTCTGATAGGAACATTTGTTTACAAATTAGTTTTGCCAAATTATACTGTATTAAGGGTCTGCTCCAGTGAACCAGAAAGCAACCAGTGACGCCAAAGCTTCACTCTTTCTAAACAGAGCAATTTCTTGCAGCTGAGCGCTTTGACATCGCCTCATTTAAAACCATTTTATAAATCCATCTTTTCTCATTGAGTACTGAAAAAAAACTGAATATTCTTTATAAAACTGCGAATCCGGCTTTCGAGTCACTTTTAACTGTAGGTTATTTTTAACGGATGCGTATTGTGACTGTGGTTAAAACGAGATCTTGCAAACAATATTAAGATAAAAAATAAACGTAAACAATTGTTTTAATTTAACATTGCTCTTAAGGGATAAAACTCCAAGATGGCCGCCACTACTGTATTGAAGGGCAAATATTCAGTGTGGAACCATATGCTAGAAAATAACTCAATACGTTTTTCGACCAAAGAGGGTTAATGCGGTTTGCTGGTTGATCTTTTGTTACGGCTCACAGATTCGGAGCAGTCGAAGGTTTAAGGAAGTGCAAACAGTGCCTCGAGAGGATTTTACTTCCAGTGATTCTTGCTGAGAGAAACTAGTTTTCTTGCATACGTTGCACCAGTACTTGAATTATATAATTAATGTCTTAAGACTGTCGGATGAGAGAATACCGAAACAATATTAAAGTAGCCTACCTGCACTCAGACGACATTGGTGGAAAGAAGTTAAGAACTTAATGATGATTATAGTTTTGTTTAGGCCATTGCAAAGGACAGCGTTGATGAAGAAATTTTGTAGAGAATATTTGCTATTATTTTTAATTTGTAATAAATTACCTGCTTACACGCTTCCTCAGCAAGGGTTAAATTAATTAAATTACAAGTGAAAAAACATGGACCAAGACCGGGATTTGAACCCAGGACCTTTGCCTTTCCGGGGCAACACTCTACCACTGAGCTATCCTGATCCTCCAGATATTGGTCGATGATATTGGTCCAGATATTATCGACTAATAACATCTCACTAAAATGCAGTAAATCCGTACAAGTGAGATAACATCGACCAATATCTGGAGGATCAGGATAGCTCAGTGGTAGAGTGTTTCCCCGGAAAGACAAAGGTCCTGGGTTCAAATCCCGGTCTTGGTCCATGTTTTTTCACTTGTAATTTAATTAATATTTGTTAAGTTGGCATTGAATAATGTGCGAGAGAATTCTTTAGATTTGAAGGTGACTCTCTTAACGTCCCTAAAATGCCTTGGTCTTATTATAATGTAATTTCTAATCCATTATTATACGGTGCTAAGTTTGTTACATTAAATACTTTTATCTATCTACCTATAACTAGCATTATTTAAGTAAATAAACTTACTATTTGTGAGAATTAGTGTTCAAGTTGATTCTATTTATTATTTTACTTCATAAGTCAAACTCAATACTTATTATTTAGGAGATAATATTAAACCAGTTTCAACGTTGTAATTAGGCTAAAGAGAAAAATGTAGAGGTCTTAAAACCCAACAAAACTTGAAGTATTTTCCACATTTAAAAATAGTTACTATAGAGAACATCAAATATTGTTTCTTTTTCTAGTATACATATTATAGATTAAGACTAAGAGTCTTTTAAAGGTGAATAGGTGGTTAAAGTTCTTTAGAAATAGTAAAATATATTGATAAATTTATTTTTCAAATTTGTAAAGATTAACTGCCTATAGTTTTCAATTTGTAAAAAGTGACAAATTCTACAAATTTAAGCTTTGTACTGACATTTTGATACTGCATTAGCAGCGTACATAATAGCCACGGTGGCCGTGGTTGTTAAAGCGTCATTGCTTTATCAATCGTCATGGCAACCATCAATGGAAAGGTTCCGGGTTCAATTCCCATTGACCCCGAATAATTTTCTAAATGGTTTCTTAACAGACATCGTTGGCTGTGGTTCGGTCGGATTCCACGTAAAACTGTAGGTCCCGTCTTCATTAGCCTTAAGTGCAAAACAGTAGGACGTTAAACACACACAAAAAAAAAAAACACTTTAAACAAACCGTACAGACATTAATAGAAACTAGAAATTGATAAAAGAACTTTATTTAGAAATTACAAAAAACTGTATTAAATTTTGTGTGATAATGCTGACATTAAGGTTATGATAAACTACAAATTAAGCCAAAAAGTGTTTAAATTAAGCGTTGAAAATGTTTGCTACTAAGTAATAAAAGTTAATAGAAATAAACATTTATTATGTTTGTTAATAAGGATTGAAATTGGGTGGTCTAAAGGGAATTAATTTTTATTCATTTATTAATAATTAACTATGATTTTGTTTACTGACCTTACTTCTTGTGGTTATTTTTTACATATACATATTACTATGAAACAGTTGATGTGTTTTTACACCATCATTAATATGCAACAATTTATATTAAAGAATATCTCTAAGAATGTTTCTCACTTCAGTTTATTAAAATTTTGCTGATAAAAATAAATAAAATAAAATATTTTTAGGCAAAGTATCGTAAGAACATTGTCTCATAATCCATTATGTTTTATTTGTAAAAATCCTACAGATATATTTTGATTTGTTTTCTTACTAAATTTGACTACGTGCCTTGAGGATAATAACGCTGAGTAAACAAATAATTAAAAAACGAATAATCCCTGCGATAAAATTAATGTTTTGATTCTGTTGAGACAATTTGACTCCTTTTTATTTTGGTTTTATTAACAGACACCATTCCCTATTTTAAGTAAGCCACCTTCAAACCAAAATGATTTATCGTACAAAACAAACGTAGCATCCTTGGCGATAAAATAACAATTGAGGGCGAAGAGCACAATTTCCTCTCACAGCCTTCTTAAGCCTTCTTCCGTAAATAAACGAGCGATATTGTGAAGGCGCTGAGACACATTTAATTTCATAAAAAAATATGTACTTTTAAAGGTCCTAAGACGACAATTTTGTATTTGTTATATTCAGTATTGGTTTTGTGTTAGAATCCTGACATTGGTTTTACAAACCACCTTAACATATTTGTATGAATTCTTTGATGCTGTATCTTTTAACAGCTGCATTATTTACTTCGGGTTTTTGTAACATATTTTTGAAACTGCTTCTCTGTTCGCCTCATGGTCTTAATAACTTTTGCGTGTTATAGTTATGCGGTTGAAATTAGGATTTTTAACAGCTTTATGGTTAAATTTATTCTTATATTTTTGAAAATATTTGATGACTCTTGAAGTTTCTCAGTTGTATAAACCGTATATTTCTTTACACCCTCCCTTTGTTTATTCATTCGGTTATCATAGGATAATCGCTTACACATTTTCCCTTGTTACTTATTACAGTCTAAATGAAATATTTTTCAGCGATCTCTGACATCAGTATATCCTACGTGAAGGTTGTAGATAATTACTTGAATTAACTTTTTATTTCAAACTATTACTACCTTCTGTTTAGTCAGGAAGAGGGAAACGTCTGTGAATAGATTAGTGTGTTATTTTTTTGTGGACCCTTTGGGTGATAAGCTCAAATACTACGTTGTTTTGAAAATACTTTATTTAAAGTTTTAAGATTTGTATTCTTTACAGGTCATATTGTTAACACCCAGCTTGGTTAAAGTTAGTAAATTTATATACGATCTTTATGTACGAACTTATAGAAACAAAAAGAATGGTAATTATTAAATTAAAGACAATCTACTGAACCGACTCTTTAGATATGAACACGAGGTCATACGATTGACTGATTAGTGATGGGCTATTTGAATAAATTGTTTATAATTTTCAATTATTTTATTTTAATGGATTAGACATATTCTAGAAGTATTCGAATAGCTTACTAACAAACACTGGACTTACTGGTTTACAGTACTGCTATATTAAAGTAGGATAGACAGAGTAGACACCCTCTTATTGTCTATATTTTTTATTTGGGTTGTACCGCTGAAGCTAAACACAACAAACAAATGGTGGGGGCCCCTCTTTTCCTCTCCTCTCGGAATACATTCCTACAATGAGGATACTGTTGTTGGGCCGGCGACGATTGGGAGGAGGGTGGGGGACGGAGATGTCAGGCGATTCTGAAGAACTGCAGAAAACGTAGACATTTTCTTAATTAGCATAATTTAGTTTTACTTACAAATAACTAATATTACCTCTGTGCAGGCTAGATCGTACGAAGGGAATGTCGAGTTAAAGCGTTTTTGATGTATTTGCTTGAGAAGCTGTATTTTAAAATCCTTTCTTAGTGCGACTCGAGCACATATTGAACTTCTCAAACGAATTTCTGAAGTTTGGACCGCATAGATTCTGAAAAACAGTGACTTTTGTACATATAGAAATCAGTATATAGTTGTAATTACAACTAAACCATGTATGTACCTAACCCCCCCTTAGATAATTTTTATTTTTATTGTTTAGACTGTTAAAATTATATTTCTTAAAAAAAAAACGACGAGACTTTGTTAATTTGGGTAGTGAAAATTAAAATAAAGCGAAAGATTTTTTGAAATAAGTTCAGTAAATTTTGAGATTATCCCAAAAATAGAAAAAAAGTAATACCATAGCTCACCGTGATATAAAGTTTGAGAAAAATGCATTGTAGAACTATCCTTAAGGGTGAAACGAGTTGGGTTTCTTTGAAAGCCTTACTTATTTACTTTGTGTAACTGAATCTATATAAATACAAGCCAAAGTAAATAAAAACGTCTCCTCGCTTTCTGCCTTTGCAAGAGTTTAAAAACAAAGAGAACAACTTTTGTTAGAAATAAATACTATGGAAGCCGTATTCGGTTAAAACCTTGTTAGGGAGGATACTTTAGCGGGAAAACACACGAACAACATTGAAGAATTTGCGGAATCTGAGAGATTTAATACTGATAAAACTTAAAAGTATTAACAATTGTATATTTTTCAAATATGAGTTTAGTTTCCTCATATATGTCCATGTGTCTCAGCTTCTAGCTAATTATATATTTTTTTTAATTGAGGTGATTTTGTACCATCCAAAAAGGTGAAACTATGTGGAATGCGTTCTGAGCCTAAATTATGGATGGTGCATACACTATGTTTATAAAAAGTACAAATTTACCAGACACAAGTCTTACCTTAATAGCGAAGTCGAGATATCTGAAATGTTCCTTGACAGGTTATTGGATAAATAGAATTAATGTAGTCTACACATATTATAACAATAAACTTTAGTTTATTAAAAAAAATTGATACGCCCTTAATTATAATAAAAGATGAATATGATATACGCCCCAAAACTATGCTAACAGATGTTTTATTTAGTTCCCTCCCTTAAAAAAAAATAAATAAAGAAAAACCCACCCTGTATTTAATTATATTATTTAAATTTAGACTTAGTTAATCAAAGAAAGAAAGAAAATTTGCTTATGGCACACATGGTCTTAAACATTAGTTTATACAATAGTACTTACAAAATAATTTGGTATATTTTAAGTTGGCCAACGTTTATTAAAAAAAATACATGCGCATTTTATGTAAAAAAAACTGCAATTCCAAAAAGAAGTATAAACAAAATAAAATAATATAAAATTTTGTACTTAAAGTATTAGTGAAATTATGACGTCATTATATTTATAGAAAGAAATTTTGATTTCTGACCCTTGGGGTCCGTAGTGTTAAAAATAGGTACCTCACCGCCCTTATTATTTAATAAATAACGTATATATATTACAGAATCATACTATTTTAATTACATAAAAATTGTTTAAAAGCCTTTTTATATTTCTGAAAGTCACTAAGTTTTGCTAGCTTATTATGAGTTCATACTGATTATGATAGCCTTTTTCTTTTTATTTTTATAATAAGTTATTAGTTAAACGATCGCACTTTTTCTTTGAAACAGCGTAGAAGTAAGCTGTAGCAGCGAAGTGAAGTTCACATTTAATTATAGGCAGATATGCATTAGTAGTCGAAGTTAAACTCAGGAACTTAAACCAGATTTCTCTAAAGGACCAGAACATAATATAGGCATTAGTTGTTTTATATAGCCAAAAGTAAAATATTATGTTAGAATAAAATTACAGCACGTTTACAGCAGCCATGCTGTATGTAATTAGTCCTGTTGTAAACTGTCTTAACGTGTCAATTTGATCTAATATGACTTTATAATTTAAGTTTCACTAGTAATTAAAGATCAAATGTTAATTGGTACAGAGTTACCTTTGGCTCTGGCAAACTAAAAGAAATATGCTGTTTTTAATTAACTGGCTGAATTATAGTTGGTACAGGAATTCTTTAGAGCACAGCTTATAACTTGTAGTTAATCTTGCATAAAGTCACTTTAGTTTAAATTGTCTATATTCCAGGAATTATTTAAAACATTGTTCAGGCTATATGGTATAGTTCAGGCTTTACAAAATATCAAAATTTATGGGGTTAATTAAAATTTTAAATTGCCTTTTACAAAACACAATAGGTTATACGCAACAAACAGTAACTAATATTAACAACATTGAAATTATGGAAATATTCAGATATCTGCTGGACTACATGCTACATATTAAATAAAATTAGTTATTTTACCTGGTGTACGGCTTTTAAAGCATTTGGTAAAGAAAACTCTCTACATGTTGGTGGAAACACAAGCAGAAAAACGTTAGCTTCTGCACAGCGTCGTTAGTCAAACTGATATAAAAAGAAAAATGGCGAGTGTACTGCCAACGGCAACCAGGTGCAAGCTGCGCTACAGGTCCAGTTAGTGCTGCCGGTGTGTAATTCAAGTACTACAAAAAAAATGCCGGTGGCCCCTGCAACCCGGTGTGTATGTACGCCCCAAAGTATTGGTGTATGGAAAGAAGTATGAGGTCGGGCAAAATTTAGAGTGAAAACGTAACAATTTTACTAAATTTAACTACAGAACTATAAGCAACTCTTTGTAAATAAAATGAAAGATGATTTTCAGACTACCCAATCTAGTTTCTAACGGTTGTTCTATTGTTCCAAATTATATAAAACATTTCATGTAATACTTTTAAATTTAGTTGTTCCAATTGCGTGATATTTTTTAGGTATTTATTTATTTACTTTTTACAAATAATTAAAAAAAATCTCTTAGTCAAAGAACAGCAATAAAATACAAATAACAATAACATGATTTAAACTTAAAATAAACGTAAATATACATAACAAACGTAAAACCTATATAGTATATATTAGATACAAAGTAAAATACAATGAAAACCATGATTTGAAGCTACTATAATTTGTGAAAAAGCGCAAAATTCATAAAGAAGAAGTCGGGCTCTGAAATAAGATTAAAAGAAATTAAAAAAATTATAACTGTGTCTAATACATTTAAGGTGAACTGCCCATTTGTATTTCCTATAATGTTTAAATTTAGCTCATTAACTGTTATTGATAAAAGCTAAAATATTGTATGTCCACACATATTATGGATTGTTGTATATTTTGCTTCGTTTAGAAAATATGAAATTTTCTTCCTTATTGCAACAATCCATTATTTCAACAGGGCATGAGCTGAGTTTTCGTTTATTTTGTTTAATCGGTTTCTAGAAGTTATATAGAAAATTAAGACTTAGAAAATCATTTACATGCTCCTCAAAATTATTAAAAGTAGTTCAACTTAAGTTGAGTTTTTCAATTTTTGAAAACAGTGTTTTCACTTATTAAAGTCATTTTTTCTTAGAAACCTACATAACTGGGCTTCAGTTATGCTATTCTGACACATATTTAGTTTATAGATTTACAAAAATAAATGTGTTTTGCGTTTAAACAATATTTAAACAATGTTTAAATATTTTAGTGAGTTTTTCTTTAATGAATTAAGAAAATTTTAAAACACTCATACAAAAAAGCGTATTTTAAAACTAAGCAAATATATAACAATCCACATATCTAAAAGTGTATTAGTTACAAATCTATATGGATTCCAATCTTCAAATTTCTGTCCGTAGTATTTTATGAGAAAAATTAACATACATTACCATATAGTATGAAATAAAATGGGTGGCTCCCCTTAAAACACACATTTTAGGATCTAAAAATTGACATAAATATATGACATAAAAAACACTAGAATTAAACTATCTATTACAGTTATTGTATTGTAATGACATATGCTCAGTTTTGTTATTTAGGATTATTTGGACATTTGCAATTATTTATGTCTTAAATCAATTAATGTGATCCAGCTACCATTTTAAGTGACTAAAACCATTGAAGAAACAAGTAGTGTTGTTGTCCACCACTTGTTGACAACTACGTTGTCCAATGTTATTCTTATGGAGAATAAGAAAATTGTACATCTTGCTTTGTTTGCATTAAAACATATGATAAGGTGTCTATTTTTGTTTGTGAACTGCCATGTGTTCCTACTTATATTGTTTTAACTTCCTTAGCGTGAAAAGAGTAAAACAAATCAGACGAGGAGCTAACTTTTGTGGTAGAACACCGTGGTCCGCGACGGTGGGTGCGTACAACTAAACATAGCGGTTATTTACTTTGGATTATTGAACAAACTATAAGTTCCATCGAAAATTGTTTGCAATGAAAATTTAAGATCATCTAATTAGCTACAACTTTCTCGCTGGATGTTTTTTCTACCTCGAAAATAAAAAAAGTTCTCGCATACTAACTTTTGCATGTCATAAATTTAATTTAATGTAAAAGGATTAGTTTTTATTATTATTTTAATAAAAACACAATAGGTATTACACTTTCTACGAACACTGTTGCCTTCCTTCAATATCACCACCTATGAATGACATTTGGTAGGGTTCAAGGGGTTCAAATGACGGTGTTATCAAGGCGACCACCGTTTATAGATCTACGCATTTATAGGCCCAGCAACGTTTCTACACGCATCAAAGATGGCTGACATGGCTTCAACCCTGCTTACTGCTATTTACGGGATGCCCTCTCTATTGCATTCTGTGCTCGCTGTTCGAAACGTAATGACAGTAAAGGCCCGTATCCACAGTATGAGGCTGCTCGCTGCGAATGCCTCGTGCCATCTGCCTCAGGGTGAGGCATACGCTCTTCAGCTAGTTTGTAACCACGAATGCTCACTGCGAGCACGCGAACCACCCGCATTCGTAGTGAAGGCAGTCAATACAATGTCTTTGATGAGAAATGTGCAAGTTGCTGCCGCTGCTTTTATTGTGATGGCGACGATTATTAGAAAAAAAACAACGGAAAATACGACGTAAGCACCGTTGGTGGGTCAAAAAAATTTATCAAAATCGATTAGAATATGGGAACAGACTCCTAGAAGACGTGAGGTTCGAAGAAAACGTGCCAAATTTTTTGCGAATGTCCAAGCAAGATTTTGAACATTTAATTACATTGATAGAGCCGGCCGTGAAAAAACGTGACACATACATGCGAAGTGCTATTACCGTCAAGGAAAGATTAGCTCTTACTCTGAGATTCTTAGCTACTGGAGATTCATTTACAAGTTTGCAATACCTCTTTCGTATATCCAAACAACGAATATCTGTGATTGTTCCAGAAGTATGTGATGCACTGATTGAAGCCCTAAGGGACTACATAAAGGTAACTACATAAAACAATGTAGGTTGCATATTACATGTCATGTTATTACATTTGTTCAGGATTTATGTTAGACAGGTAGTGTAGTAAAGTGTCTTCTTGTTGTGGAGGCCTTGAATCAATTTCGGATTGAATAAGTAAAGCATTCCTTTAAGGAGTAAAAGGAGGAGTAGGAGTTGGAGGGTAACTAGCTCGAGACGAAGCTGTACTGAAATTTGAACTGTAGTATCCAGCAGTGTTACGGACGTTGTGAGTGGGGGCAAATTCTCCAATATCTGCTGTGAACAACACATCTAATATTGCCCTTTTCACATGACTTAGAGTGTTGCAGTCATATTTCCTTAGTTCACTTGCCACATGCATTCCAAAAGTTTCAAAGTGGTCAGTAGGAGTAGCCGATGTATTTTTCAAAATGGAGTATGCATTAAGTAGCATTTCATTTTGTGCATTATCAGCATCATTGCGACGTTTTCTTTTCCTAGCTTGGGACAAGTTAGAAGCAGGCACCGTCGTTGTAGACGCCGTCGTTGTACTCGTAGATGCCGCCGTTGCAGTTATAGACGCCATCGTTGTATTAGTAGACGCAGGTGGTTCATCTTCGACCGTTGCGGGTTCATCGATAATAGATTTATCATTGTATGATTCTTATCGAGTTTCCTCAGGACCCCTTTGCGTATTAGCCTGTTAACAAAATAAACATTGTAAATACTTAGTTGGTTAGGGCACCATACGACATTTTTGTTTTTTAAACCCAAGAGCACATAAATAATGCCTTTTTCGAAACAAACAATATTATTTCGTATCCAAAGTTATCCCCACGCAACTGGCGTGTTTAAAAGTAAACATGACAAAAATTCCTTATGCAATTGTTGAGACACTGGTTAAGTCGTTGTATGCAGTGTGTTTTTTCAATTAAAAAAATTGCTATCTACGCCAAGAGGCATTTGAGTATAACACGTCGTTCTTGTGGTCACGAACAAGAACATTACATATTTTTGATCAGTAATAATATTGGTAGTTCTAAAACGGCACTATATCAGGGCCCTGTTTCATAAAAGACTTATAATGGAGGCCCTAATATACAAGAATTGTAAAATAAAATTTTGAATCCTGAAAATGGTGTTTTATAAATACTACCCACCAGCAGGTGTTCCTGTTCTTTTAAATTAATAATGTGTCATTTATTTTAGGTTAAAACCGTTCTTCTAATGAAGAATGGTTAGCTGTAGCAAAGGAATTCGAAGAAAAGTGGAACTTCCCTCATGTAATAGGTGCAATGGACGGGAAACATGCCCAGCTTCAAGCACCATGGAACAGTGGCACTGAGTATTATAATTATAAGGGTTTTTTTCAGTATTGTGCTCTTTGCATTAGTTGACGCCAACTACAATTTTTTGTATGTTGATGTTGGCTGCCCAGGTAGATTTTCAGATGGAGGCGTTTTCAAAAATACGAAATTGTACAAAAAAGTTAGAAAACAAAGAACTGAACATACCAGACCCAAAAGCAGTGCAAATTCCTTATAGTATTAAGGTTCCTTATATTATATTAGGTGATCAAGCATTTGAGTTAAATGAATATACTATGACACCTTTTAAAGGTACTCCACCAGTTGGTTCTATTAAAAGAATTTTTAACTACCGCCTATCCAGAGGACGTAGGGTCGTAGAGAATGCTTTTGGAGTAGCTAGTTCTGTATTTCGGGTTTTGAGAAAACCAATACTACTACAACCCGACAAGGCTAAGGAAGTAGTTTTAGCAGTTGTTTATTTACACAATTTTTTGCGAAAACGATCTACTACAAATGCTATCTACACACCGAATGGATTCTTAGACAGAGAGGAAAATGGTCAATTTATTCCGGGTACATGGAGAAACAACGATGAATCCGATCCCAATTGGACAGACACCTCGAAGACCAAATCTGGCATCAAAAAAATCCGAACCCATCTAGCTGAGCACTTTGCCACTAATGGCTCAATTCCATGGCAAAATGACTATTAATGTTTCCCGGGTACATGGAGAAACAACAATGAATCCGGTGGCCTGATCCCAATAGGACAGACACCACGAAGAGCAAGTCTGACTTTAAACCAAAAATATGAACCCATCTGGCTCAGGACTTTGCCTCTAATGGCTCAATTCTATGGCAAAATAACTACCTATTACTGTTTGTTTTTACATCGTCATTTTTAAAGCTTCAACTACAAAAATGTTTTTTAAATGTACTTACATTATCCATTGTATCGGATGTGTCATTTGGCATGTCCTTATCAGAAAGAAAGTCAAACAATGTGTATCCAAACCATTTTGACTTGTAAACATCTCCTTGACCTGTAAAATTAAAACTCAATTAAGTTCTTGCCAATTTAACTTCTGTTTTACTGGCCTCTGGAACTCTGAAAAACGCTAATGAATTAAAAAAAAAATAAATAAAAAAAATAATAGGAAATTCAAAAACAAAATTCGTATGATTAGTATTTTTTTGTTCAGTGATTTTCTGACCTCTAAAAAATTTTAATGAATTTCAAATTTTGGTTTTAAAATATTATATCGAGTCTATATTTAAGAAAAATAGCTTGAAATCGCCTTTAAACCCAACAAAATTTAGAAAACCAAATCAAGCTTAGAAAACCAAATAGTACGTAATAACACAACGAAATATATGAGTCAATGGTATGAGTATTGTTAAATCACGTCAAAAATCTAACTAAGTGAACTGTACACAAATTTTAAATGTTTTAATTGTATTATGTAGTAAAATAACGATTAAAAACTTACCTGATCCTGTAACTTGGCTTTTCTTTTCCCTTGACCTTTCACGTCGGTAAGAGCCCAACAGAGACGTCATCTTCTTTTTCAGTTCTTTCACCGAAACATTCATTAAAAGCGATATTTCGCGCCACATGTCTTCTCTCTTGTTTTTATTGTAATAGTCAGGGTGTTTCGAGTCCCACAGTAAACGTTTAGTTTCATAAAACTTCACTAATTGTCTGATCATGTCATGATTATCCATGTTGACTGACAGTTTCGTTGTGGAGGTTTGTAGAGTTGTGTCGGTGTGAGCATTGAATATATATATTCAAAGGTGTGAGGCAGACAGCACAGGTAAACACTTGACGAACAGCTCGGGGCGAGGCACCTTTGAGCACTTCTCTTTTACCGACAAGCACACGGCTCGCCTCGAATTGTGGAACGCGAACGCCTCATAGCGAGCAACCCCGGTATCCACAGTCCGAGGCCAAGCCGAGCATGGGCCACGAGGCATTCGCAGCGAGCAGCCTCGCACTGTGGATACCGGCCTTATGGCTAGGCGCATATTGGGACGCGATTGACGCGTTTGGGATGACACGACGCGAGCTGCATGACACGATCGCGCCACACGCGTCGTCTTGGGGAACGCATATTACAACGCAGCAGTTGCTCCATTTTATTTGTTAGAATGTTCAAAATAAATGATTCACGGATAAAACTAAGTTTATTAGATCTAAGCTCAGAATCTGATAATAGGTCTATATATCTGACATTCAGATTATAATATATTGGTAATTTAAAATTATAGCCTACTGAACATATGACAATAAAAATCTATTTTCTCTAAAAATATTTATCCAATTTAGATGAAATTTGAAATATATTTAAACAAATATGTATAAATACAATACACAAAAATGATAGCTCTTCTATAATATTTATTTAAAGAAATAGGTCAGCTACTTTACGAAGCACAGCCTAAAGAATGCGTATAATTAGCCTATCTATCAACATATCTTCGGTAAAAATCTTATCAAAAGGTATGATGGACGCAAGTCCAATACAAAATATAAATATATAACCTAATTGACAATAATTAATCAAGATAGTAAAAATAAACACCCCCCTCCACTCCTAAAAATTAAACAATGGTTAGTGAGATATTAACGTTTTTATTTAGGAGTACTTGTAAAGTTTAACCATACTATGTTGGGTCTAGAAAAAAAGCCTAGAATTATAAACTATGTGTTTAAATATTGTCGTAGGGTTTAAATTTTTTTATATTGTATTTATATACATATTATGTATATGTGTTATATATTTCAAACGAATCAGATGAATATTTTTTATAAAAAAACAGTGTTTAATAAAAACAAATTCAATGATAATTATGCGTTCATAAAGTTGATAGCCTATTTAGATAAAAATTATCGTAGATATATATATTTTTTATATTATATTTATACATATATTGTTTATGTATATTTTAAATTTCATACAAATTTGATGTTTATTTTTAGAGAAAATTTATTTTTATTCAAGACAAGTTCATCATGACTGCTTATAGGCGCTAAACTTAACGAAATCGTGTGAGGCGTGGCGCTAGAAACTGTGTCATTGCCACTGTGCCACGCGACTGTCGTGCCACCCGAGTCGCGCTGCGAAGCGTAGCGATATTAATATGCGCTAATCCGTTTATTTACGAATGTTACAAAAAGTCGCGCTGTGCCACGTCGCGTGACACGCGTCAATCGCGTCTCAATATGCGCCTTGCCTAAGCAGTGTGGATAGTTTGAAAACTTTCAGTGAGTGATTTCCTCAATTTCAATCAGAACTTGACGCTAACACAAGCGTCTTCGTCGAAGCTTATCATAAAAATGATTTTACAACAATAACCGTTAGTTCCACATTTAGTTGGAGTAGCAACAGTTAAGGAACATCTGGTTATTTGCGATAACGCTTTGATCATACCTATTATGTATATTTCCTTGAATTACTTATTATTTTATGTGTCATCTATGTACATGGCAATCCTTAAATCTATCATTATCTATATCTTTGTCTCTACATTAGACTTTTTATTAATGCACATTTCACAATTAACGAAGTATAAAACAAATGGTTATGCCAAAAAGCAACCTACATCCCCACTATAGATTATATTACAATATGAAGCAAATTTAGCGTAGGTGTAGTTCCCGTGTGCGAGGCTATGAAGACAAGAACACAGGTGCTGTTACAGCATCCAATGATATTGAAATTACTTGGATTTTCCTATACAGTAATGTAGCTTTGACACTAGGTTTGATTGAACCTTAATTATATTTATTTCAGTTTAAAACAAATACATCTTAGTTCCAGTTCAGTAGCTTTTTAAAATGTTTAATAAAACAATAATTTACTATGCTCTTAGTACTTTTTCAAAATGTTTAATAAAATAAACGATTTTATTTATTTCTGGGCAGTTATTTAACAAAAACATTACAATTCGCAATGTTCACAATATGTAAAATTTTTTTTTAAATCAGGACATCTTATATTGTTAATTTTTACATTAACTAATTTTTATATTTAACTTTAGTTTATTATTTTTTAAATATAAAACGATGCTAGTTTTCAATTGTTACTTAAATAAATAAAAATTTACGCGTTTGTCTTAAGATTAAAATTTACACCAGCATAAATCGTACAATTTTAATGTTTAGATAATTCATATTTAGTTTTTATAATCTCGTTTACGTATCCAAATAATTTTAAGAACTTTCAAAACTTTAAAGCCGTTTTAACTCATATCAGAGCATGAAGCTGTAATATGAGCACAGACAATTAGCCGTAACGCGCTCTAAAGCATCATAATTTCGTTACAATTATAATACTGTACGATGCTCGAAGCGATTCATCGTTTTCCAGTTTTTAGACGAAACGTCCAAACACGTTATTCAATTATTCCCACGTCAAATAAAAAAAAGTTACATCAGCATCTATTGCTGCTTGTAATACAATTGAATTAAAGTTATGTAGCTGTAGTGAGCTGAATCACAGTTCCAAGGCCTTTCAATACGAATATTCTTACCATCAATGGCGCCGCAACAGTTCGGAAGTTCAACAACTCTTCAAAGTGCTCAGCTTGTTGTCCATTTATCAGGTGTAGGTTCAGGTTGAGTCATTATGTACAATGGCACAAAAAATACTTCACAACTTGTTACACACATAAGGCAAAAATAGTAAATATGAGTAAGTTAGTAAGTTCTTCTGGTGAACCAAATGTTGTGTTTCGGGTTTAGAGTTCAACATTTGGAAGAATTGCCGCAGACATAATGCGACGTTTACTTCTTCTAAGTCCCTCAGGTTTATATGTCCACGTCGAACTCTCAATCTGATGTGACACCTTTAGGGTAAAAATGTTCTCCAGGTGTACGCTGCAATCTGAGGAAACATACAAGTAAATTGCTGCATGTAGACAATTAATAAGCTACTAGTAGTTCTGTGAACAGTAGACCTCGCTCGTTGAAATAACAAATGTGGTTTTGAGCTTAGGTTAAAAATAATGTGCCAGAAAGGAAGTAAGCACAAGGTTTAGCCAGTGAAACATTATTTTGCAATTTCTGCGATTCCAGGGTTTATAGTTCTCATTTTTTTCTTTTCTTGAGCTTTAACTGCTAAAGTTTTTTTAGGGGGCATTGTGTTATATTTAGGTTAATAATGCGTAAGACAGCTAAAAATATCCACGTTGTCCAACGGTCATTTTTTGTATGTCCTTTATCGCCGCGAGGTTTCATTTGTTTCGTCACATTTTGTAATTCAAGTAAAGCTAAGTCAAATACTTGTATGGAATAATAATTTACAAGTATACAGTTCAATTCTTTGATTTATTCTCTATACTTTATTATAATAATATGTCATTTTCGGGCAAAGGTTATATTCCTAAATGAATATTAGAAATAGGCCTAATTTTGTTAGCAGTCTTGTGGTAGGAACATAAAAACTGGTGTTTTCAAAATAAGAAATTTGAAATTGATAAATATTTGTATACAGTTATATTTAGAACTAAATTACGAAACTTTTTTACTTTATGAAAAAATTCCAACAAAATTTTATGTAGGCCTAAAGTTGAACTTTTTCCTTTCGTTACTGATGAACATGCATGTTTTTTGAGTTAATAACTTTGTTAATTTTAATTCAATCATTTTTTTACATGATTGAAAAAATCATAAAACAGCATATATGAATTCTTTGAACCTTTATCTACAAAAAAGCTATGGAACACTTTTGAATTGGTTAAGAATAAACGTATAAAAACATGGTAAATACAAAAACTTGGACGATTTTGAACAAATTTGAAGTTTACGGCCAATTTGTGAGCTTACCGTTAGAGATACGGAATAAATCGAGAATACAATTTTGTTGAAAATAAAATTTGCTACCCGCAAAATGTTATTTGTTTTTAAATTCGATTTACCGTTAAGCCACAAAATAGCTTTGGAAAAAAAGCTTACACTGAAAGAAACGGTCTGGCCGCCATTTTTATTTTATTTAAGGGGTTAGCGAATGGACGGGCTAAAACGGAGACTTCGCTTCGCTTTGTCATAAAGTACTTACACCGTCTGTGACTTACAATTTTATTTTAATTACGCGTTTAGGGCCTTACGCCCCATCATCAGATCTTCTCACCAATTTGAGGTCGTCAAACATTAAAACACTAAAAACATGCACATTAATGTACACAAATATTCAGCGGCCGCGCACCTCGACGTTCGAAGGAACACGGTGGAACGGATGTTAACTCCGCTTAAGCAAAAATGAGTATTAAAATTTAAATAAAACATTCAGACCGTTTGTTCCCTCGTGCCCAATGCCTGACGCAGCTGAGAACGTTTGGCGAGCATCTTGAAAATCTTTCCGAATCTTGTAATTTAATATTTACATTTTGACTATTGTTTGAGTTATGAAAGATGGCAAAACGTTGGATAGTGTGTTGGTTCGCTGTAATGATACTTTGATAGTGGGTGCAGTACATTTGTGAGATCTTTTTTTGCGAATGCTGTCCACAAGGAATTTGTGCTCAGCTCAATATTTTCGTTCAAGCGTTTACGTAGCCCAAATTTTACTACTTCCTAACATAAGTATTTTTCTAAAAATTTATTTCTAGATAAGCCACTCCAAATGAGTTTGTTTAAAATTATGTTGGCAAAATTAATTTAAAACGTTAAACATGTGATCATTTGAAGAGTGGCTGTGACGCTAAGCTAGATTTTGTTGACTTTATTACACTAGTTTTGCTATTAATTGCTACGAGTGCAATGAAAGTAGGAATACAATTTGTATCAAACCCGATTATCTGCAATAGTTATTGTTGAACTTCAAACCTATTAATTGTTTTTGTAAGTATAAGCTATGTATGATATGTATTTGACTAAGAATTTGCTTTATAGTAAAAAGGAGTAAACGGTAGCAGGAAGTGGCACATACTTTCTCACAAACATATTTAAATTATTAAACAGATTCACTGTGATTTCATAATTGTAGGTAGGGTAGGAGAGGTAATCACCCCACCTCTCCTATTAAAATAGGAGATTAACTAATAAATATTATTATTATCTAGAGAAAAAAATATTCAATCGATTTCTAACAAATTTGCACCAAACACGTCAATTAGAAATGTATAGATGCACGAAAAAAGGTTTTGAAATTTTTTGAAAAACAACCCCCTTTAAGGCCAAAAAAACCCCAAAAATCAGTTATTATTATTATTATTAGCTAACGAGAATTTTTGGAAAGATGAGACTTTTTGCATATGGTAAGGTACATTAAAGGCTACAAATAAACCAATTTTATCAAAATCGTTAGAGCCGTTTTTTTATAAAAAATAATAACTGATTTTTTGGGGGTTTTTTTGCCAAAAAGGGGGTTGTTTTTCAAAATTTCGTGCATCCATACAGGCTTACTTGACATGTCTGGTGCAAATTTGTTAGAAATCGATAGAATAGTTTTCGCTCTAGCTCTGTATACATACAGACAGTCATTTTGTAAAAAACACTTTTTTTTTACATATGGGGTCCCAAAACGGATACTGCCACAAAAATCTCAACATCGATTTTTTTGCGATCACTATACTTTCTCTATACTATACTATAGTGAGAAAGTAAACAACTTCAAATGACTTTTAAGATTGAATTGTACACAAAACTCAAATGTTAACTATTTAACGACACCTAGTTTATTTGGTATTTTATGCTACGAGCATTTGTATCCAAAGCGATTCTAGGTAACAAGGTCATTCATGTTCTTCCATGGACTAAAGTATATGTTTATAAATAAATTTAAATTATGCAGTTTATTTAACTTTCTAAATAACTGATTGGTAGTATAATATAATTTGTGTAAACTACAGATAGCATAGCATATTTAATTTGTAATGTTTTCCATTTAATATTTCAGTAGAGAAACTATCGCCGCTGGATGATTCGCATCGATTGTAGGAAGTAGACTGCAAGAAAGGAAATTGCGAGTTGTGCGGCAAAATCGATTTCACTTGGTGGCAATGTTTAATGACTTCAGTGTAAGACTTTATTTGCTCTTTGTTGAAATTAATGTGAAAATAGTTCGTGGATACATTGAAACTGAATTTTTTGGAACAACCAGCCAAAGTTGGTGGTGTTCTAAAATATTTCTATAAAATATAAAATACATTATAATATAAATTTGGTTCTGACATCTCTGTTGTTTACGCCCTTTTATCTTATAATACAAAAATAGCAGGGAAAAGGCATTATTTACGACGTATGTTTTATTTTTTTTTGTAAATTTAACATCAATTTTAACTTAGTAAACAGATTGTAACATATGTTCACAAGTATTACATAACAATATTTCTTATTATATTTGAAGCGTTTGAAAATTTTTCGAAAATGGCGAATTGTGGACGTAAAAATACAAAATATTGAATCACGTATTTATAACAAGAAAACCTTTATAGGCGCACCTCGTCCAAAAAATTAAAAACATTTTGCTAAAAGTGAATCGGATCTTACCGTCACGCTTTATTCCGTCTAGCATTTTCCTTCACGCTCTACTATACATAGTACACACGTGTATATAGCAGAGTATAATATACTATATATATATATATATATTACTAGCTGACCCGTGCGAATATTTCGCAAGTTCGGAGTAGGCCTACATTTACCTGATTTAACACGTTGATTTAATCCTGTTAATTAAGTTTATTTATTTACATTGGTTTATAAATAACAGTTTCCCTATTATCTTACAGTGTAAACAATCTAACTAACAGCTGTCATGCTAGTCAAACAGTTGGTTAATAGATGGCGCCTTTCATTAGGAACATACAAAGTATAATATAAAAGTTTTTTAAATCAATTTTTGTTATTAAAACATGAATTTTAAGCTGTTTGTCTATTTTTATGGTGTAGCGGTTAAGGAAAGCTTTAAAATGATGCCTCATTCATGTAACTTAATGATGTATTAAGGAAGTTATGGCGTACCGACAAAAAAATGGCCTTGAGAAATAATATATGCGATACTTTTGCATTTCAGTTGACTCTCTAGGTATTATGATATTTTCTCTGTGGTTTAAGTTAAGAATTCATAGTAACCAAAGAAGTAAAAGTCAAAAGTTTATGTTGTAACTGACGGTCCGACTTTTAGCTGAAACTGTTTAAAATTTAATTCTTAATCTTTTAAACGACGCTTAGTGTATTTCGATATTTTAAAATTCTTTATAATTATGACTACCGAAATTTCTCACGCGATCTTGCACTAAAAACTCCTATTTGCCCATGTACTGTATACATTTTTCTTACAAAATATGTAGATGTTACCTATGAAAAGTGCAGAAATTCTTTCTGCAGACATTTTAACTTTTGGCGTTTTAGACGAAAGTCGAAAACAGAGGAAAGGCGACAGCACTGACCAGACCAGGAGTTATTCTTTTTCGATAAATGCTTGGTACTAGGCAATACTTTTAATTTAATTTTAATTAATTGTATAATCCTAAATTTTCCTCTACGTATTTTTACTACTAATCGCATTTGACTGATGAAAAGTGTCTAAATGAGGCTAAACTCTATATTTGCTAAAGATACGTTTTAACGTTCAGAAGCAAAACGCAAAGTAAGGCGGCTGTAGTAGCCTATAAGCTATAAAATAATGGTTCTTTTTATTAGTTAATATACTCAAAATGTTATGTAGCTGATGAATGAACTACAAATTTTATTAGTTGTGCGTGAGATAGGTCGTGCCGCCCTAACTTGAGGAAGCGAAACTGACCTGCAGAGTTTATAGGCGCCCAACCGCAACCGACCCTTATACAATCCTATTAGCGACGCTTCCATGAACGCCCTAGTTCAATATTAAAATAAAACTAAGTATAATGTGATACATTGATTAAGAACAACGATGTAACAAACATTTCTGTGTTTGTCCCATTTCAATCGGACATCTTTTACGATTTTAATAAAATCATAAACTATAAACAAAATAAACATAAAATTAAAAACTTCCTCTTACCATTTCGGAGCAAAGCTCGTTTTGCAGGCTTGAGACTGCCAAAGGACGAATTAAAAGTACTTTTGTTTTTATTAATTTTTTTTAAGTAGTGCTGTTTTGCACTTTAAGGCTAATGAAGGCTACAATTTTACGTGGAATCCGAACCACAGCCAATGATGTCTGTTAAGAAACCATTTAGACAATCATTCGGGGTCAATGGGAATTGAACCCGGAACTTTTCCATTGATGGTTGCCATGACGATTGATAAAGCTTTCACGCCTTAACAACCACGGCCATCGTGGCTTATTGTTTTTATTCATGTTATGGTGTTATAATTCCTATTTTTGCAGTTTTTTCCCCGGCGTTGTAAGCATTTTTGCATAGTGGTCAGTCTTCTTAATACTCTCCACCGTTGCTCTGCTTGTGCCTGTTTACATAGCCGTGTAAGTTCATACAATTCCGTAGAGCTTTTTGTTTTCAATAAGCAGATTACCAAAAACAGTTAAAATCACAGTCCATTGTCCACTCGTTAGCGTGTTCCCATAATATATTTGTTTTCATGCTTAAATATCTCTAATATTTACAAGACGTAAAGGGACAAATATACAAAATCTGATCTAGGGGCAGTTATTCAGCGCCAGGGGAACCTTAGAAAACCTATTTATAAAACACAAAACCTTTCTACCACCCAATCTTAAAAATGTGTAATGGACACATATTGTTTGTGATTCATCAAATTGGAACCCTTTAAAAACAGAATATCTGAGGTAAGCAAATAAAAATCGTTCGCTACGCTCAAAAATGTTATTTTTATAACTATACAGGGTAATTCAGAACTATGCGACAATCTCTCGGAAGCTCGTTCTATAGCTAAAAATAAGAAAAAAGTTCATATAAACATAGGCCCGAAAACACTTCGTTTTCCAGATAAATGCCATTTAGTTTGTTGTACAAAATAATTTATATCTAAAGAAATGTTTGACTGATTGAGTTCAAACTTGGCATGAAGTTTAACCTAGCAATGATATATCTCAAGAAAAATAAGCGAATTAATCCAATCATGCGTTTCAAAATAGAGGCTGTTTGAAAATTTTAAACCTAATTGTTACACATAACTTAACTATTATCCTTCATCTGATTGTTTTGACTGGGAGACCAACCTCTATAGAATGAGCTTCCGAGAGATTGTCGCATAGTTCTGAATGACTCTGCATATTATTGAAAAGACGCAGATGCAAAATCTGAGTTCATGACAATTATTCGCCATCAGGTTTTTATTTTAACCTATTTACATAAAATACCAAAACATAAGTTAATTATTATAAATGCATGAATTATGCCTAGGCTTTTATAGAGTACTAGGCCTATATAGATGTTTAATAACTAATGTTTGAGTTGAATTATAATTCTGTAATCATTTTTCGTTGATTTTTCCTTGTGTTTGTTTGGAGTTTTTCAATTTAACCTTAAAAAGCTGTTAGTTTTGAAGAGTATTAAAGTGATTATAAATTTGCTAAGTAATGTTGCTATGGTAATGATTGTAAACAAACATAAAGTGTTGCTAAGCTTTTTATACGAACAGCTGTTTTTGTAAGCTATGGTTTTGAGTTCATACAGTAAAGGCTGTTGAGTTTCTTCCAAATTTGAAACTTTTTCGTGAAACTTTTCAAATTTTTCTTTACGTATAAACCTTCTATGAACTACTGCAAACATTTTAAGACCAAAATTAGCCAAATCGGTCCAGCCGTTCTCGAGTTTTAGCGAGACTAACGAACAGCAATTCATTTTTATATATAGATAGATAATATAGACTATTATAAACTAAATAAATATTATATAATAAACATAAACTATAATATATTATATATATAATATATTATAGTTTATGTGTTAATACCTAAATGGTAACAGGTAAATGATACTTGGTAATAGTTTACTCTAAATGGATACATTTATTAGTCACCTTTGGTTATTAGTCCAATTTTTTAGTTTGAAATAAGTTTTGGTCTTGCCGAGATTTGAACCAGCAGAGTCCATCACCATACACTAGCGCTTTAGTTGGTTAGGCCACGAAAGCATTGCTAGTTTAGTATATTTGAGTTGGGTGTATAAGTGTATCAGATTGTCCTACGGCATAGGCTTAACCCGTTAACGTGAACACAATTTACAGTATAGTTTAATTGGTAATACCTCTGAAATGGAAATTGTGCTTCTTCATTTCGTAAGTTGTGTTAAAAATGAACACTATGCTTCCTCATTTCTTAAGTTGTGTTAAAAAGTTTACACTTCTTCTGTGTGGTCTTAAGCACACAATTTACATAAAAAAAATCTCAAAGATATTTGATGATTTTACTTCACTTAGTAAAAAATAAAATAAATCGAGATATTTGGATTTTTGAGGTTATAATATATTTGTCATGTAACTATAATAGTTCGATTCATTTACGAATATTTTTCTTCTTTAAAAATATTTCTACGACAACCGAATTTTTTAAGAAATGCATCAACAATGCACTTTTATTCACTTTTTTTCGCGAAACCGATTCCAGATTTTGCTCACAGTTTTGGTTTCGACTCATAAGCATTTATAAAAAACATACAAAAACAATAAATTCAACTATCCGTTAACATAACTTTTAAATTCTAATTTCCCTCCAGTGTTAACACTTTTTACAAAACCTATACAAATCATAACTTTTGCAGTTGGGATAAACATTTATTCATTTATTGACACAATTGATCATCCACACTAGGCGTAGATACGGCCATCTTTATTTACCGACCCAATTGTGTGCCTTCGCAAAGTTTATTTACGAAAGAAGATTTAAGGAGGGTGTGGGAGGAAATTGAGCACTTCTCACTAAATTGTTGTTTCTATCACCAATGCTACAGTGTTTGTTTTGTGCGATATATTGTATCGGCATGAAGGTGGTTCGACTGAAGAGCGACAAGTTTCATCAAAACACGAGTGGAGAATATAACATACTTTTCTTTCGGTACAAACATAAACTACTCATTAGAGTTAATAACAATAACAAACCTTTATTATGATATGTGCCAGAAAAACTGGATTACTTTTATTTGATTAATCCTAATAGTAATCTCTAAATGAGTAATCGAAACATTTGTACAATTCATATAGTTCAATTTGTCTCAACCCCCTAAAATAAACGAAAATTAATCTAGTAGTTAATTTTTTCTTATTTATAATAATTATTAAAATTAATGGCTATTCAAATGAAACTGAATGATTTGGAAATCTCAATTTCTAAACTACCCCATTTTAGATTGTCACATGTAAAGATGATATCTGTGCATAATTTGTCTTGTTTCAATGAGGTATTTAAAATAAGGCTACACGGTTGCCATTAAAACTACAACGTGGTGCAGAAAAGTTGAAGTACTCTGTATATTTAAAATCGTTTAAGACAAGAGCAGAGTAGTAGAGTTGTTTTTAAAGGTGCTCATCCAGTCTGCACAGTTGGAACACTGTAGGTTTGAACCTACTTACTGCCGGTTGATTTGTAGTGTTATACTCTGTTCCCCATTGCATTATAAATCTAACTGGAAATAAACGGTATCAGGAAACTGACACATACTTTCTCCCTCATTATAGGAACTTAATTAAAAAAATATTATTTCATATACTATAACATACTCTACCTTTTCACCAGTAGAATAATAATTCAGAATACCAATTTTTTTAATTTTTTATTTTTAAGAGTAATTTTTCCACAAAAATCCATAAAATAACGGACAAACCAACTTTTCTCAAAAACGGCTCGAACGATTTTGATAAATTTTTATAGTTTATAGTACTTTAGGTCCCTAATAAACTATAACATTTTAATCAAAATCGTTACAGCCGTTTTTGAGAAAAGTTTATTTTTCCGTTATTTTAAGGGTTTTTATGGGAAAATTACCCTTAAAAATAAAAAATTCACAAAACTGAAAAAACGCCTGGAGATACCGTAGATTAGTACCTCCATACCAAATTTCATCAAAATCAGACCACTGGTTTAGGCTCAAGGTCTGATAACATCCACACACACACACACACATACACCCCCCCCCACACAGACACACACACAGACATCACTCCGAAAACCACTTTTTTAGGTTCAGGGGGACCCAAAACGGATATTTCCACCAAAAACTCAAACTCGAAAATTTTTACGAATACAATACTTTCTCCATATACTATGGTATAGGGGGAGAAAGTAAAAAATAGCGGATAAATTGGTGGAATAGAACATATTAAAAACTAAGAATGTAATATTTCTAATGGATTATTTATTATTAACAAATTAAGAAACTATGTTACAAATTATATAATTTATCAATTTGTTAAATTACACTATTTGTACTTATTTATTTATTTATTTAAAAAAATATCCGCCATTATTTTTTCCAAAGAATATAATTAACCAAACATCAACATATGCTGAACACATGGTGAACTCCAACCATGCAACTAAAGACATTCAGGAAGACCTACACATATTTAAGAAATGTATGAAAGGCAAAACGATTGACGTTTTGGAAAAAATTATTATTTATAAAAAAATAAAGAAAATAAACTACAATATCCTTAATGATCAAGTACAATTTGGATCAAACTCCATCTACGACAGCATCATGACGTTAGAAGAGCCTACAAATTATGCAACCAAAAACACTGATGGACCATGATTCTAGGTCGCATCGAAAGTTCATGTTCACTCTCAACAAACGTGAACATAAGAGTGTTATGTAATGTGACAGGTTTCTTGTCTTTGACAATGACAGTGTGATGTCGAAACTACAGTCAGACACATCTGGGTAACAAGTGACGGTTTGAAGGTTAGTGAATAAATATTCTATAATTATTTAACAATCCAGGAAGTAGGAAATCATAAACATGAACATTTATCATAGTACTTATGCACCTTTTATATTCATAATAGAATAAAACTTGGACACAGAATCTCGCAACTAATACGTTTATAAACTAAAACGCGTTCTAACGATACTGTATTCATATTCCACGATGCACGTTCTATAACTGTAACTATAAATGTGACTGTGCCTCTAACTGTGACTGTAACTGTAACTGTGACTGAAACTGTAACTGTATCCGTAACCATAACTATAATTATAACTATGACTTACGTTGTAATAAGTTTGAATGCACTTTATCCTTCTTGTTAATTAGCTCACTTAAAGCTTCTTTTATTTTATTTTAGAGTTTTGTTTCTTTCTAAAAATAAATTTGGTTCACAAATTTAAGCTGGGGCCATTCAAAATATTTCGTGATCACCTTTAGTTTCAAGTTTGTATCGCTTTTGATTTAACATGCTGCAAAGATCTAGGTTCCTATCTGAACATTTAAATTACGTTACCCACGAAATACTCAAATTTGGGGACTCGGGCACTATCATAAGAAAAAAAACACATAAGTGCCCAAGTTAACTGGGTCCCAAAATGGTGTAGCTCTATTTAAGCCCATACAAGGGTTATTTCTTCAAAATTTGTAATTAACATAAGCCGCCATTTTGGTTAGTGTAATCAAACTAATATATTATTTTGTGCCACTAACTAATTTTGTATTTGTATTCTTTTAAATTGATTTTTAATATTTTTTAACATGTTACAATAATCGGTTAAAAAGGAAATATCATGTGATCTGTATAAACAATTCTAGCTCAATTTAAGTTCATACAAATTTAATGTGGTGGAGGGACTTTAGTACCACATCGTACAATTAATGACAATATACATGATTTAATATTTACAAATTGTATTTTCTTTATCTACAATCTAAATTTTATGTGAAATAGAAATGATTTGATTGGGATTTAAAATTTTCAATTATTTTTCGAAATACCAAAACTTACATGAATATATTTTTGGTTAAGTACTTGAATTTGATGAATGAATTTAAATTCAACTTAAAGTACGAATTAATTATAAAAGACATAATATTCAGATGTAATTTATTGAAATAAGAACTACAATATTTTATATAAATTAAAGTGTAATTATAAATTACCTTAATTTGCTCCGTCTTGTGACTTCTGTTGTATTGTAATCAATACGCGTTTCGGAGCCGAAACTCCATCCTCAGTTATTATCTCCTTAGAGGTCGTCAAAACATTAAAAACATTAAAACATTCACGTTAAAAACACATAAAACACTACACACACATATTCACGTTTTTACATTTTTGATAATTTCACTTTAATTGATATACAATTAGTGACTTGGACACCAAAAGAAAAAAGAAAAAAAAATATTTTGTTTACACATTATATTAAAGAGCACAATTTAAGCAAATGTTAAGCATTACTCAGATATTTGTAACGCAGTCTTGTAGAGATGAAGCCGAAACAAATGGAGCAGCTTTTTTACTCCTTTATCTCAGCTAATGTGTAATAATGAAACTGGGTCCATTTAAGTAAAGCCACATCCATTACCCAAAGCATCAATCCTGCTTACAGGCTGTGACGTCACCAGAAAACAAATTGTAAATAGTTTAGTTTAGTGAGTTCATCAACCAAAACCGGTTCACGAGATTCATTCCCCATTGAAACACAACAGGATAAATTATTCGACCTCTAGAAAATTGTACCACTATCGTTATTTAAGATAAGAGTAACTGGGTACTTTACTAAAATTATGTAAGGCGAGAGAGTACATATTATCATTTTAAAGAACACCAATAAAGATATAAGGTCAAGCTTACCTAGGTTAACTACTGGTACAGGTCTGCAGATGCCTTAGTTATTCATTTAACAAATTATAAGATAATTTGAAACTATAGAATAAAAATAAAACACGTTTGAGAACTGTGTCCCAATGTTAAACTTCCTTTTTAAAAATATGCACTCCTTAAGAAAAATGTACATGCCCTTAAACGATATCACAATTATTTTAACAATTACATGTAAATCTTTCTGTCAGTCACATCAAAACATTAAATAAGAATGAGACAATTTTTAAGAGTTGCGGGCAAGTTCATTCTTACCAGTCTTTTGTCTGCCTAGATACTCGCTGACATAGAAAGAGTATATAAGCCTTTATACATTTCTCAGAAGTGGTTTTATTATTGAGGATGACTTAAATTCAAAGCACCCTTACTGGGAATCGAGGGTGATAACCTCATAAGCTAGAGTTCTTTATCATTCAAGACAGTTTATAGATCCCAATTCTTTCCCAACTAGTTTACCTACATATTGACCAAAGGAAACACTAAAAATTACAGATTTTATTGACTTTTTTATTGTTACTAAAACAGTGCAAATATACTTATATAGTTACGATGACTTATCAACTGAATATTCTCTGGTGATCCTAATGCAAAGTGGAATATTAGTTCAGAAGGAAAACTTTGAAGGCTTATTAGTAAAATCTCTGATTGCGTTAAGTTTAGAGAAACACTGTATGCGTTAATATACTGCAGGCTCCTTTAGAAACAGTAGAATAAATTGATAAAGAGGTTGAACAGTTCACTACTGATGTCCAACAAGCAGCTGAAGGAAGTACACCATCTATTTTTGGCAAGTAAGCTATCCTCTAGAAGCAAAAGATACTGGCGAAAAATAACTGCTAGAAGAAAATAGTAACAGTCAAGATACCTGGATGTTAATAAAATGTGAATACTCAGTAGCCAGCGTTTTGAATGTTATGAAAAACCCATCAATAAAGATACCTTAGTAAGTTAACAGGTGACAAAATTACTCAGATTATTCTCTACGGAAGGCTACTAAAAGAACAAATGTTTGAAAATCCAGGAACCACAACCAAAAATGCCAGACCAAGTGGACCAAATTCCATACGCATAAAACTTACTTCTTATATTTGCAAACCATACTATTAAATATACCTTTAAATCACTGCCTCTGCTTGCAACTAAAGAACACACAAGATTTATAAATAAAGTTGATATAAAGAAATTCCACCAATATAATTTAAAGTGCTAAAATACTTATCAGTTTTAATCTAAGTTTAAGGGTCTGCTGTAGATATCTGCTGGTCTGCTGGGTTATCTTTGATTTTTATCCCATAAGAGCAATGTTAAATTTCAAACCATTTATTTTGTTTATTTTTTATCATGAAATTGTTTGCAAGGTCTCATTTTAAGCACAATCACAGTACGCATCCGTTTTGCATTTTAGATTTAAAAAATGCATTTAATTTTTTATGTAATTGACATTTTGTAAGTACAAAGTTTTAATTTTTTTCCTAACACAATACAAAATTAATAATGAAAACAAATTTGCAAGTCGGATCCGATATTTTATAAAGAATATTCAGTTTTTTTTTCATCACTCAATTACAAAAGATGGATTTATAAAATGGTTTGAAACGAGGCAGTGTCAAAGCGCTCAGCTGCAAGAAATTGCACTGTTTAGATAAGGCTATAGAGAGAAGCGCTTGCGTTTCCGGTTGCTTTCTCGTTTACTGGACCAGACCCTTAAAGAATATCCCTGGCTTGAACCTTATTAGTGGCCAGGTATTGAAAGATTTGTTGGTTTGGCTCTTATCAAGTTGCAACAAATAACACTTGCCTGATCAAGATAAAATCTCTGCCGAAGCATTGGAATGATGTTAAAGTGATTGTAAACCAACCTTAAACTTAACTTCGTGTGCGAAAAGTAAAATTGTTGAACATTAAGATAATAAACATTGAATGTTTTCTTACTAAGAGGTGTGTGACGATTATCAGAATTATCAATTTAATACCACCTCAGGAAATTTGGTTCGGAATTAGGCATTCCACATGAAACCAGATACATCGTTATACTAATATAATTTAATAATACAAAAAGCATTTGAGGTGGAATATTTTTATTCTGCAGTCTTTCTTGATGTTTATAAAGGCATTTGATAACCTTAAGTTTTTTTAAAGGTTTGTGGTTCAAACCGTGCGTGTTCAGTATATTTAAATCATACTTAGAAAATATATATTTTTGAGTCCATCATGGTCAGAAACATACAGAGATGAAACTAGTAAGGGTAGGAGTACCACAAGGGACCATTGTCGGACAAGTACTGTCGTTATTGCATGTCAGGGAGATCCCTTGCGAGGATACGTCAATGAAAGGTGCATTTGCTAATGACACTGAGTTAATATTGGTTGATCTATAGTGCTGCACATAAGCTGCAAACAGTGAAGCATATTGTAAGTGTCTAGACTAAACTTTGACGTATTAAGCTTAATGAGACAAAATACACTCAGATTAACTTTACGTATAAGAAAGTAACATCTCTCCCTGAGCTAATCAATGACCAGATTTGATCTTTCTCTAACACAGCAACACATCTGGGTTCCATGGATTCAATAATGAAGTGGAAAGTGCACGTTAAAAAGAAAAAAAGAGTTTACCATCAAGTGTAATAGACTTTACTAGGTATTTGGGAGTAACTTGGAGTTATCAAGGGCAATAAATTTATTATCTATACTTAAGCCTGTCTTAATGGACGGACTCGAAATGTGGTTGACTCGAAATGTGGTTGTTTACAAAATACCTAACACATTCAAGATCTAAACCTTTTATAATAAATGTATGCTTTGTATAGGAAACGTACCTGGTATTTACGCTAAAAAGGGATTTGCTCCGTGATTTACCCATCAAATTATTCATTTAAGAGATTAGAAAAAGAAATGAAACTGCATTACATTAAACCTGTAGATATAACTACAATAATAAAATCATAATCAAATAACCATATGCAGTTTTTGTTGAATAAATTATTAGTGATTCATGTTTTCTTGTAGTGTTCAGGTCACAGGAATAACAATTAAAGTTAACTTACTTATTTATCTGTAACGCTACTTCCTCTTTTCGCCACAAAAAGTTTCATAGATTTGCCCAAAATGGTGGTCCAATGACGACCATTAGACCAGCTACAACCTAAGTCCTATAACTTATGTGTTTAAATCTTCGTGGTTGTGTGTTGGTTTTAAATTCGTTGACGAAAATATATATCGTTCTGAAGATGGGTTAAACCTCCGAAATGCTTTTTGAGGATGAAAGGAAATCAATTAAGGGACAGACAAAAAAATAAATAAACTAAAGGGATTTGGTACGAAAATAATTTCAACAAAATACATTTTTGTTTTTTATTTTAAATCGTTTTTTCTGAACATTTTGGTATATAAAAAATGTATGTATGACATCGGAAACATACTTAAACATTTTTTGAACATACTTTAGTAAAAATCATCCTGTCTAGCTCCCTGCTAGAATAGATCGTTTTATAATATAGAGTAGGACACATAAACTAATGTTTATCCATTTTGTTGCATTGGTAGCACTGTTCATTACTACTGTTCTGTGTTGGTTGTTGACAGCTGTCATTCTCAGTTGAGGTTATATGTTTGTTTAAAACATTGTTTTTGTGAAAATGTGTTTGTTCATTGTGTTTTGAAATAATTTGAGTGAAAACTAATTTAACTGTTTTAATATTAATTTCATTTAGAATCTTCCAAAATACCTACAAGATATGTTCCTAAAGTGTTCTAAAAACGAAAAAAACATTGGTAAACCTAATGCAGAAGAAGAAACAGATATTGGGAGAGCACTTACGAAAAATTCCTAGGCCTAAGATCACAACAACAGACCAAGCTCAAACTCTTTTTCCTGGGTTCACTGATGACATCAAAAGTTCACCACACTCAAAGCTCACCTCAAATTTAGACAAATATGATTCCTTCTCAAGGTCTGATCGTACAAATCTTATTATAAGCAGTGACATTCTAAAAAAAAATAGTATCAGAAGTTGTCGTGTGTCGTGACTGCGGTTCCGATCTTTCCCTAGGCCTAGGTAAAAATGTAGGCCTAGCATCAGAAATAATGTTGAATGTGAGGGTTGTGATAGAAGAAACAAATATTATACTTCATCTAAGGTAAGCCCAGTGAAAGAAAATGGAAACAATGAGAAGCCTTCGATGTAAACGTAAGATATGTGTACAGCATGCGTTGTATCTGGAAAGGGAAAACTGGTGGCAAGATTCTGGCTGCCGTAATGAACTTTCCTACACTCACACACGGTTTATAAAATATAATACAATAGTTAGAAAATATGTAAAGGATGTATGTTTACAGTCAATGACATCAGCTCTAGAAGAAGCTGTGAAAATAAATGAGGACTCCAGAGATATAAGTATTGTCCTAGATGATACTTGGCAAAAGCGAGGTCACACCTCCCTGAATGGTGTGGTCTCAGCTACAAGTTTTGACACAGCCAAGGTTGTAAATGTAGAAATTAAATACAAATTTTGTAGATGTAAACAAAAAGATGAGGGCATTCTTTTGTCCACTTGTATTGCCAGTTACCAGGGGGTTAGTAGCGGAATGGAAATCGAAGTAGTAATGGAAATCTTTGAACGATCGATTGAGCAAAATGTTCGTTATGCTAATTACTTGGGGGATGGGGACACCAAAGCTTTCAAGAATGTAGAAGGTACAAGAATATATGGTGAAGACTTTGAAATTAAAAAGATGGAAAGCATTGGTCACATCCAAAAGAGGATGGGCTCATGGTTGACGACATTGAAACAGAAAAGCAAGGGAAAGAAGCTAGCGGATGAAAAGTCTATGCTCGGTAGGCTATGATGCAGCTATACAAAACATTCAAAACTACTATGGTGTAGCAATTAGGTGCATTTCCTTTAACTTAGAGTCTATGAAAAGAGAAGTTTGGGCTGAGTATTTTAATATGCTCTAGCAATGAAAACCCACATCACGTTCTCTGTCCGAAGGGCAATGGCTGAGAACCTCACTTATGATCATACTAAGCATTTTCACTTGTCAGATATTATTTTGAGAGAAATAATAAAGACTACTTTTAGGGACCTAGCCAATCCTGACTCGTTAAGAAAATACTTACATGGTAAGACGCAAAACCCAATTGAGTTGTTAAATAACGTAATATGGAGACGTCAGCCAAAAATAAATTTTGTTCGCCATAATACCATTTGTGTAGGTGTGTACGATGCTGTAGCATCCTTTAATGGAGGGAATATTGTCAAGTGTTAAGTGTTGAAGAGTTTGGGAATAGAACCGGGATTACACTGACTGTCGGTGATGAAAGGCCTGGACATCGCTCGAATTCGTAAAGGTGATCGTGAAGCAGCTGAAATCCAAAAGAAAGCTAGACAGAGCAAGAGTCTCTTGAAAAGGAAGCTGGAGGAAGATATGGAAAAGAGTGATTGTGTATCAGGCCCCTCTTATGCTGGAGGCATATACAAAAGGTAAATTTAACTTTTAAAGTCATTTTCCCAAAAACTGTACTTTTTAACTTCCCGCTACCAATAAAGGGAAGTTATTGATTTCGGTCCGATTTTCGAAAGTCGAGTTTTCATTAAATCTCCACGTTTTGAGGTCCCAGGAAGCCATTCTGACTATTCCCGCCGAGATGTCCGACCATGTGTG
>JAGFPH010003454.1:64596-76850 GCA_018207615.1 Philaenus spumarius
AGAGGAAGCTACATACCAAATTTCATTCCAATCCGTTTGGTAGTTTTGAAGAAGTCATTTTTTAATAACTTTGATCCCCAACAAACCCCCCCTAAAGTTTCGAATTTTTTCAAACCCTTTCTTAGTGAGCACCTGTGGCCCTAGAGGAAGATACATACCAAATTTCATGCCAATCCGTTCGGTAGTTTTTGAGAAATCGTGATGAGTGAGTCAGTGAGTCAGTGAGTCAGTGGGTTTTGGCTTTTATATATACAGATATAAATATATATAAATATATTATATGGATTTGTATTATCTCTAGAATTTAAGTTAAGGTTTAATTTTGAGCCATACCTAATTAATGCTGGTTCTCTTTACTTTTACCTCGTAATACATTTGGGTTACATATTTAATATTATTTACCATGTTATTTTTAAGATACTTATTATTTTTTTTAATTATGTTCACTTAAGGTTGTAAAATAATTGGGGTTAGGAAGGAAGGGGTTAGGGTGTAAAACACCCGTATTTACATTGAATTTATTGTATAAGAAATGAAAAAAAGAAGTAAATAATGTTCATCCAGACAAAAGGAAAGTTTTAAAACTAAAGTTCTATGTGGAGTAATGGAGTTAGTTTATTTCTATCTGAAGTGCAATAAAAGACTGACATTTTACGTCTATTAAATGAGTGAAAGAAATAACACATCCCACCTGCATTATATTCCATTATATTTATATGGCTAATTAATTATATTGCACCGAATTTTGTTTTAATAAAATAAATACTACAAAATTTGTATAAGGTTATACACATTAGGTTATCAAAAGTGTTTTGGAACTGAAACATAAGTTTTATTATTCTGTCGAAATTATTTAAATTGTTTCTTAGCAGCATATTCATTGAATTTAGAAAAAAATACTTATTGAAGGCGCATTTTAACCACTCATTATTTTATACAAAATTTACAATTAATGTCTTACATTCTGTATTTTTGATGTAATTAAATGTTACTACCCAACACTTTAGTTCATTGTGTACTGTCTGGAAATTGTTTGAAGATTAAAGATTTTTTAGATTTGTATGATTTTGAGGTTTGCATTCTTATGATTTGTAAGTTATTTAACCTTGGTGTAGTAGTTTCGTGTTGTTGGTTTCGTATCTTTGCATTTTTATTTAAACGTGTCATTTTTTTAAAAATTATACAAAATAATGTCAAAAGCTTTAAAAGGGTTAATTTTATTTTATTGTCGTTCTCACACAGATAGACAGACAGACATCGATTAAAAACTTATATATTATTGATAACTGAATTTCTTGTCTCTAAAATACTTACACATATTTAAAGTGTGAAGAATATTTAAGATAAGGAAACCATAATGGAAAACGTTCGTATTTACATTAGTTTTTTCAGGTATTAAGTCTTGTTCAGGTATAAATAAAATATTGTCTTGTTCAAAAATTACAAATTTCAGAAAAATGTTTATGAAATAATTTCATTTTGCCTCTCCTTTTTTATTTAATTAAATATCTGATTGTGTATTACTTTTGTAATAGACCTGATTTTAAGCTGTGGAAAGCCATACAGAGTGCAGGCGTAACATAAAGTTAAAGGTTTTCCATAGACACTCACTCGATTTCAAGGGGGAGGCTATTCAAACTAGAATATTATCTTCTGCTCCCACGAAACCAATCCTCAACATGTGCAACCCAGACGCCGAAACGCCCAAGTGGGACTGGAGAGCACCCACACAATATTACAATTTTTAGCTACACTGTGATTAGCTTGCGCCGAAGCCTGGAATGGTCACAGGAACGTTACCTTACTGGTTTTTAGAGCCAGTAAGCTTGCTAAGATTTCGGCTTCCTTTCATGTTCCGTTGGGGCCTTGGCAACCAGCGTCCAGGTCGTTTGGAATTCGTAATTTTTGTAATACAGTCCATTGTTTCATTTTGATTTCTCATAAAACCGGTTATAATGTAGAATAACATCAATGTTGAAAAATAAATGTAAAAGAAAGATGTATGAACGACATCTAACTTCAAATAAAAAATTACAACTGAATCTACTTTGAAATTTTGTCTCTCCATGAATGTTAACACAAATGATCTCTTCGGCTAGAAGTTGGAGAAAAACGAAATGGAAGGAGAAATGAGTCATCGCAGCAATTTAAATCAAATTCCATAAAAGTAGAACAAGCTAAAAGGATTGGAAGAAATGTAAACTGCTAGTAAACAGATAATATTTTATGTTTTAAGTTTGTGAATTAACCTAACAATTAGATAGAAAATCTTACCAGATTAGTGGACAAATCAAATGATACATTTTCTAATTGAAAATTGAAAATAACCCTTAAACATTATTGAAACCTCTCCACCATTTGTGCTTTGTGTCATTATTTCTAAAAATTAGTTGAACTTTCTTAATTAATTATACTAGAGATTCAATAAGAAATACATAATTTTTTTACTGCCAAAAAATGTAATTTCGTTCCACATTTTTACCAATTAATTAATCATTCACTTATATACTAAGCTAAATTGCCTTTTAATTGTATATTTCAATTGAAGTAATTTTTGTAACTCATTTTGTTAAAAACAATATTGGACTAGCATATTTTGTTAAATCCAATTTAACTTTTATCTTATATTGTATTGAATAAAATATAATTCCCGTAACGAATATAAAATATTGTAAATATGAATTAATCATTAACTTTTACAGTTAATTAATATCGTGCCTTTGCTTCTTTTTAAAACATCCCATCCACATTTATTTGATAATTAATTGAATACAGGAAAAATAAATGTGAAACAAATAATTTCAAATAAACAATATTGCAAATTAAGTTTTTTTTTGACATGAGTTACTCTTTATCTGTTAACTCAACTTGGTACATCCATAATCAATCACTATTTTGTTAGAACCCATAACAGCAAGTAATATACATAAACAGTAAGAGATTCATGTATGTAACATGAGATTCATGTACCTAATCCAGATGTAACATATACATTGTTAACAACAATCAGAAATTCAGTGAAAATAAGAAAAGATTGAATTCAGATTCTTTTTGTATGTACCCTCAACCTTATATAAATAATAGATTGATCAGAAATGTTAATTTTATCGATTCAGACTGATCTTGGCCGTGCTATATGGATTCTACACAACAAATATGCTAAAGTCAGAGTTTAGATAGTAAAAGGGAGGAGCTAGCTTGAGGATGAATGTTCAAGTCTGATTTAGTCTGTTAATAACCTTGCGCTTAGATGGACTCAATTCAGATTGAATTTACCTTCATTACGTTTAGTTGTAAGTTCGGGGCAGCAGAGGAAAGTTGAAACCCATTTAAATGAAACCAGTTACATGAGTAAAATAGCTTGATTTGTTTGAACGCACCTTCTCTAAAATCCTGACAACGACTGTAAGCTCGCAAGAGGAGCTTTACACATCGGGAAAAATACAAGTCATCGCCTGGGGACCAAATAGCTGGTTCTCAAATAACAGCGAGGAAGCCATCACATCTCATGGTAATATTTACGTGTACACAGTTTTATATTCAAGTTATTTACGTTTGTGTACGGGAGTTTAACACTATTTACGTTTATGACTAAACAGATGCAATCATAAAATTGTGACAGGTCTATTCAAAAGAAAAATGAAAAGAAATGTAAAACGATAAATAATTTGATATAATATTTAATATTTTTATTCACTTATATTATGCAAGTTATAAGCTAGAGCCAAGGGCTCCGAACCGCTAGTGGCTCAACAATGTTTACCATGTAAAATATAATATAACCATGGCTTGAACAAACTATTCGTATCCCATGTAGGGGCTGCGAATGTGAGCAATGCCTGTCAAGCACAATGTTGGTGTACGGTACTTTATTAGCACAGAAAACATGTTTACACCACTTTTTTTTATAAAACTTCTGATCAAGTATAGTTTTGAGTACCTATAAGTCAATGACTTAAAAAAAATATATAGCAGCAGTATTTTTGTAAATAGGAGGGGAGAGAGTTTGTGGGAAATGTATATTTCTTAAATTATTTTACAAAAGTTCGTATTCGCTATAGTTCCCTTTTAAATATAATAAGTGGCACTGTTTTCTTCTGAAATTTAGCTGCAATTTTTCCGGAGTGTGGGCGGGGAACCTTTTTGGAACCTTTTTGGGCAAAAATTTCAAAAAATCCTTTAAACTCATATTCTTAAACACATTATTTTTTAATCTTTACAGGACATTACTATAAAACCAAACTTGAGAATTACACTTGAGTTCACAATTTAATGTTTAGGTTTTCGAGATTTATTGTTGGAACATCCCGCATTAGAATTTGATATAACTTTGCCAAATGTAACATTATGATGCATGGATCCTTGGGAGAAAGTTTACAATTCATGGTTTTATGTTTTCTTTTAAGGCACGGAATCATTAAATATGAACATAAAAAATGAGGAGTTTTGTATACTTTAAATTCATTTTCTTAAGCTAATTATTTGTATGGTCCCGTATTCTAAAAAAAGAATGAAAACTTATTCACATGTATATTCGTCATCTACAAGTTTGTATTAATTTTATATTTTTAAAGCTTTTATTTATTAATGACGGATGTTCAACTTTATTATTTTGAAATTGTTATTACAGTAAAACTCCAACCATCCGAATCGCTGATTACCCAAATCGCTTTCAGAATTTCAGAAAAAACAAAATTAAGAAGGGAACGTACTGCCATTTGCAAAATAATGATTCTGTCTACGCGCGCTATTGCACACAGGCTCAAAACGCAACGTTCTGTGTATTGAAAATTCTCCCAATACGAGGGTTGGCGTGCGAGGCACGCAATGTATTGTGTATGAAAATACTCCCAATACGGGGGTTGGCGTGCGGAGCACGTAATGCATTGTGTATTGAAAATACTGTCAACATGCGGATTGGCGTCCGAAGCACGCAATTCACTGTGTATTGAAAATACTCCTAATATGCGGGTTTGTTTGTTTGTTTGTTTTTTCGCCTTTATTTGGGCGCAGTCGAGGCTATGAAGCCCCTTCTACTGAACCCATCAACAAAATACATAAATAATTACAAAATTTATAACAAAATTATAATAAAGACAATAATAACAAAATTATAAATATAAAGAATAATATAAACTAACATGACTCATGCTACAAATAAAATAGGTAAATCATAAATAAAATATCCACGAAATACACACATACATACACATGCCTACATACATACACATGCCTACATCCATACATACACACACAATAGATACTATACATACTTTACATACAATATATATCTATAAAACTACGCAAATTTTTAATGAAATAACTTTAATTTTTAATAACAAAGAAAAACTTTAAATTTAAATTACAAAACTAAAAACAACCACAAACTTCAGTGCCTCGATGAATGTAAAAGACCAGTAATAAAGAAATTATTTTATACAACATGAAAATATTCATATTACATAAAATTAATTGGAGTAAATCAAAACATAAAAAAGAAAAAAGAAAGTATTACCAGGAAATCACACACTCTCTCTTTGCCTGGCCAAAAACTGCCCCCTAACATTCAATCTAAACTCCGATAGACCTGAACCCTCGCTTACCCGGGCAACAACTGAATTCCACAATCTGCAACCTGAAACTGCAAAGGATTTGTTGAAGATGGATGTACGGTGGAGGGGAATTTGGAGAATTCTAGAAGCCGAACGTGTATTGACACTATGTATATCAGACATAAAATTAAAAAATGTAGAAAAATAACACGGAGAATTAGTTTTAAAATACTTATATAATACAGTCAACAAAGCAAGATCTCTTCGATAACAAAGCTTGAGCCATTTCAATTGGTTATAAAAAGGAGTAACATGTTGACCAAAACCTATGGAGAAAATAAACCGGATACATGCATTTTGTGCCCGCTGGAGCCTTAATGCTACCTCTGCCTTCAAGTCACTGTAAACGACACAACCATAATCAAATATAGGAAAAAGAAGTGACTCGACAAGCAGAGCTCTCACCTTAGTGGGAATCAGCATTTTGTAGCGTCTCAACTGTCTTAGCGAGGAAAAGACCTTGTTGCAGACATTGTCCACATGGTTTGACCAAGTAAGCGTTCTATTGAATAAAATACCAAGATTTTTGACTTCATCCTTAAATTCTAAGTTAATATTATTAACCTTTATATTAGGTACAGATCGAAAATCAATATTCTTTAATAAACGTGGGTAGCCGATTATAATTGCCTGCGTTTTCCCTTCATTAATCTTGAGACCATGACGAGCTGACCAAACAGTCAGTGAAATAATATATTTATTTATAAGGCTTACGCATTCATCTATATTGGGAACATCACAGTGTTTATACATCTGAAGATCGTCTGCATAGAGATGGTAGCTGCAATTATTAAAATTTGAAGAGATGTCATGTATATATAGAGAAAAAAGCAATGGTCCCAAAACAGATCCCTGCGGGACCCCTCTTTGTACTTCTAACCAGCCTGAACGGGAGTTATTCGGCCCAAGAACACACTGTTGTCTTTTGCTAAGGAATGCCTTAAACCATCTTAAGGAAGGTGGTGAGAAATTTAAACTTTTGAGTTTGCTAATCAAAATGTCGTGTATAACCGAATCAAAAGCTTTGCTATAGTCAAATAGTGTCAGAAACGTGACTTCCTTCCGGTCCATTGCATACCTAATGTCATCTGTAATTTTTAAAAGGGCTGTTGTTGTGCTGTATCCTTGCCTGAAACCTGATTGAAACTCGTCATAAAGATTATTAGTTTTCATGAATTCAATTACTTGATCATAAACAAGCCGCTCTAAAATTTTGGAGAGTACACAGAGCAGACTAATGGGCCGATAATCAGCAGGATCGGAAGGGCCAGGTCTTTTTGCTAGAGGCTTAACAAGCGCCAAGCGCCATAATTTTGGAAAAACATAATTTTGAAGAGAGAAATTAAAGATATCCGCTATTATTGGAGTAATCACAAACAGTACTTTTTTAATTAAAAGGATTGAAATTTGGTCAATGCCTTTCGCTTGAGAAGTGACTCTACGTACCGCTTTCAAAATGTCTTCATCATACACGTGTCTGAAATAGAAAGGTTCATAAGCAGGAGCTGGCAGAGAAGAATAATATTTACAGACTGTTTCAGAGTCAGAAACGGCGCTACTAAAACTGGAAACGAAGTAAGAGTTCAGGTCATCAAGGGCCACACCGACATTACCTGACGTATGTACAACTGAAGAATGTATGCCTAGTTTACGCACAGAAGACCACGTTTCAGTAGGTGTCTTACAGGATTTAAATAGATCGTGTGAATATCTTAACTTTGCATTTCTGATAGATTGTTTAGTTTTATTTCGGAGTGCACGAAAATTTTCAAAATCATCTGCTAATCTCGACCGAACATACCTTCGTCTAGCGACATCTCTGCTTTTCATAAGTTGTCGGATTTCCTTTGAAAGCCAAGGAGAAGGAGGGTGAGTAACACGTACAGATCTAACCGGGGCGTGTTTATCATATAAGGTCAATAAAATTTTATTAAAAAGATCAACTTTACAATCTATGTCGTGTAATTTTACAATTTCAATCCATTCAGAGCCAACAGCATCTGCAATAAATGAATCATGATTAAAATTTTTTAAATCTCTAAACGTAATGAATTTTGTTTTAGGTTTCGGTAATCTAAGATCGTAAACAAGAAAAATAAGGTCATGTCTCGAGATACCAGGGAAAGAGATTTGGCCATGCAACAGAACTTTAGGTTACGCCAACAGATACGCCAACAGGGTTGGCGTGCAATGCACTGTGCGTCGACCGCTTCTCATAGTGTTCAGTGTCAAGCTCACAAGTGCGTCGTAAGTGTTAACGCGATGATAGTACTCAAACGTTAAAGTTATAAAACGTGTATACGCCACCGTATACGCCACCGTAGTATGTGCGGATAGTTTACCCCAGTCGCGTAAACGCGAAGCCAATCCCGGGAAGGTAAAAATAGGCCCTTTTTCGGGGGAAATCCATTTATCCGAATTTTTGATTATCCGAATGGGGTCCGGTCCCAATTGATTCGGATAACGGAGTTCTATTGTACCTATTTGTTTATGAGTAATGCTATATTTTAGTTTTTCTATTTTTAACATAGGCATAGTCCTTTAGGTTTATGTTCTTGCAGGTTTTAGACACTTGATAACGCCAGTTGATTCGTATTGATTGGTTTAACATGATATCGTGTCCGAATAATTTAATAATAATAGTAGATTTTTTTGTAGAACGGACAAATAATATTACAGTGAAATTTCTTACTGCATTTTTGCATTAAAAAGGTACACATTTTTAGCAATGATTTAAAAATATTAATTAGTATTTATTCTTAGTGGTATAAGTTTATTACGTCTTGGGAAAACTGACAACACTTTGCTTCTTTAGAAACTGTTTTTAGCGAATTTCCATAGGAAATACGAGCTATTGCAGTGACTCTTTATGTGAAACCTAAGGTCCAGCATATTCATGGTTCCCAGAACCAGTTTTGGGGTGTCATTAAAAATTTGAATATAATGATGTGTAAATGAGTGTACGTATATGAACACTCATTTGTATTTACATATATACATAAATACATATATGTACACTACTGTGTGTAGATATATGTATTTATTTGTCGATGGTTTCCAAGTCAACTCAGACGAGTTCGTTAGCCAAAAATCGAACAACTGGAAGCACGTTTTAGACCTGAAGTTATTTTTTAAGATTTTCTCACTAGAACAATATTTGGGGGGGGGGGGAGATTTATACAAATATATATAGGAGATTACTCTGCACATTTTGTTTTTTTAAATGACCTTGTAGACCATATGGTTCAGCCAAAATATAATGAAATGAAAAATACAATACAAGTATCCTAGTCCAAATCCACTTGGACCTCTGTGAGCGAAGTGAAACAGTCTCCCATAATCGGAGGCAGCAAGGTCGTTGTACTTTACCTGTATGGTCAGTGTTATTGGGCAATAATATAATTTACGAGTCAGTACAGTGAAATATCAGTAAGGGCATTGGATAGAATATCTTTCAGCTTTAGGCTCAGTTAGTGGTATTTACAAAATAAGTATGCTCAATATTAAACGGAATGCGAGTCCACATCAGTAATATGAAAAGGCGGTCTGTTCCATTAAGTGCAGTGCGTTATTGTACCTGTATGATCAGTGAGTGATATTAACTCACTGAAGTACAGTGGTTTATGCAATTCAGTAAGTGAAAACCAACTAGATCACTCACTGGACCTGCTGGTAAACGATGACTGCACTTAAGAAGTTTAATCACTGCTATGAGTTTTAGTTTACTTACTGATCTTACATTTAAGAGCCCTCACTGAGCTTATTCGAACAGTTCACATTTTGATCGTACTGATGTAGATCATTGATTGAGCTAGTTGGTTATGTTCACTTACCGAAGAAGAGAATTCACTGCACTTATGAGTTTAGTCCACTTAGTGACCGTACAGATAAAAGCACTCGCTGAACCTATTGGAACTAACCACCTTTTGGTTTTACTGATTTAGAATCAATATCCATTTACTGTTGAGAACACTTATTTCTAAATATCACCAAGTGAACCTGATGATGAACGGTATTTTATTCACTGCCCCTAGTGATCACTGAACGGACTGGTTAAGTATATTATTGTTAAATAAGACTAGCCGTTTCAGACAAAGTACAACGTGGAATTTCTCTTATGCACAGTAAATGTGTTTAATCCCACTGTGGGTTCATGGGTTAGAACTTCACAGTAATTTCGTTAGTATGCACAATTTTGATTCACTTAAAATTTAGACAACTCTTTTAATTTCAACGGATTACATTTATTTGTGAATTTAGAAGAGCATAAAATTAAAGTGAGCCGACTGTAAGAGTTTTTTGATGATGAATGAAAATGGTTGCTACGCAACTCGTATAGCTAGAAACAATTGACGATACACATGTATTTTTAATTGTTGTTTTTATGGAGTTGAAAAAATTTTTCGCATACATTTATTTTACGACACCCCGCTGATATGTTTGGAGACGACGACTTCTTTTTAGGAAATAGAGTAGCGCTCTCAACCTAAGCACATTCTGGTATTGAATGTTGGTAAACATACTGTATTGTGCATGAGAACTTATGCAAACTAGAAATTCTAGTTTATCGAATTTCCATAGGAAATATTAGCTATTGCCTCTCATATGGTGAGACTTAAGGTCGGAAGTGGTCAATGAGTACCGATCATGGTTCTTAGAAAACGTTTGTAGTGCAATTAAAAATGATATATATAGCTGTATGTGTGTGTCTTCACACTCTAAATTCCGCATTTATCGTCCGAATTAGAAAACATTCGGTTTATACGTTTTATAAGCCGCTCAGACGAGTACGTTAGCAAATAAAATCCAAAAACACTAATCAAGTTTTTTGGCTGGAAGTATTTTTTTCGAGATTTTTTGTATTAGAATTAAACTCTTTTGGGGTTTAAACTAAAATAAACGGTACCAGATAACTGCCTCATACTTTTCCCAGTTGAAACTTTATACCTTCCCAAGAGTAGTAGAGGAGGGAATTTATTTAGAATTGCAAAAGTAGGAAAATGTTACCATGGAAAATATTAGATGCATGTAACACACGACCATATTATATTATTATTATTATTTAAACTGTTCGATCGATTTTGAACAAATTCACACCAAACATGTCAATTAGGCCTATATAGATGCACGATAAAATGTTTTGAAACATTTTGAAAAACAACCCCCTTTTTGGCCAAAAACCTCCAAAAATCAGTTATTATTGTTACTATTATTACCTAAATGAGAATTTTTAGAAAGATGCAGTTTTTTTTGCATATGGTAGGGTACATTAAGGGATGCAAATAAGCCAAATTTTATAAAAATTGTTACAGCCGCTTTTGATAAATTTTTATTTTTCATGTTTTTGGCCATTTTTAGGGGGTATGGCGTGCGAACCATTTTGCAGCTATTCAGCACCGTCGTGAGTAGGCCTATTTCCCAAATTGTTGATTGAAATCCTGAAACATAGGCCCATAAACTCAATTTTGGAAGTTTGCTCAACTCACGTCAGCGGTTCAGCGTTGTGGTCGAATTATTTCTCTTACTCCCCCAGTACATAAGGAATTTACACCATACCAACGGGTGTCTTCTTAGTATCGCTGTCAATAGCTATTTTACCTTTTTTTAAATTGCTTTTATTAAATGTTTTAGTTTTTTTCATTGTTTTTATAATTCTTTTAGGATATCAATTTCTTCGGAGTTAATCAGATACTGGGTCTGCCGTGCAAATTTCAAAATAACATTTTTAAAACCATCAATGTGCAATACATTTCGACGCTCTACAATTCATTTTGGATTAAATTTCGTTCATTAAAAACGTCTTGAAAGAAACTTAGCAATTAAAAAAAACTGTTCTATTAGGGTGTGTGTATGTAAATTCGCATTTTATTCAAATACTTGCCAATAATAATTTTGTTTTTCATCTCACAAAATTATGGACCAAATAAATTCAACTTAATATTATGGTGATTCTACGATATTATAATATATTAAGTGCATTTAAGTATGACTAACATTTCAAAGGGTGAAAATCAATAAATTAAATAAAAAAATATTAATCTAAAAAGTATTTAGATATTGGAATTATAAACCGATAAATTCAAATTGCCTACGAACCCGCTTTCGATGGAATAGCTAAAAATTACAGTTATTGTATTCTTGATAACCAATACAATGCATTAAATGGGCGTAATGATTTGGAAGCGAGACGATAAAGGATTTACGGAAGTTTTATTACTTTTCTTTCCAAATACATTTCGTTGAATGCATCGATCGTTGTGAACTTACATTTCGACCTTAAATTCTTAAATTATTCATCAAAATCTGCCCTGAACCATAATAATAACTCATTACAATTTTAGTTTCAAATTGTGATTATAAAATTTGCAATAAGTTACGTATATGGTTCCGCCACGTGACTCTTTCTTCTTTCCTAACGCGTTTCAAAGCTTTTGCTTCATCTTCAGAGTGTTTCACTCAATATGAGTTCCTTCGTCTATACATTAAAACTTACAGTTACAGTCACACATAAAACATTTGTCTATATATATAAAAGCCAAATCCACTGACTCACTGATAACGATTTCTCAAAAACTACTGAACGGATTGGAACGAAATTTGGTATATAGCTTCCTCTAAGGCCATAGGTGCTCAATAAGAAAG
>JAGFPH010003454.1:99354-111478 GCA_018207615.1 Philaenus spumarius
AATAACTTGAAATCACGTGATATTTTTGACATGTTTTGAACGGTTAACGAACTCCGCTTGCAGTGAAATTTTTTTGTGAGTTTGTTTTTTTAAATTATTCTGATAAGGAATAAAATTCTTCAAAATTTGGCATAGTAGACACTAAAATTTAATTAATACACTGAAATTAAATTTCACTAATCTATGAGCACTACAATGTATTTTTCGAAAGTAGTAAAAAGAGTGACGTGGCGGAACCATATACGGTAATTTATTGCAAATTTTATAATCACAATTTGAAACTAAAATTGTAATGAGTTATTTATGGTTCAGGGCAGATTTTGATGAATAATTTAATAATTTAAGGTCGAAATGTAAGTTCACAACTATCGATGCATTCAACGAAATGTATTTGGAAAGAAAAGTAATAAAACTTCCGTAAATCCTTTATCGTCTCGCTTCCAAATCATTACGCCCATTCAATGCATTGTATTGGTTATCAAGAATACAATAACTGTAATTTTTAGCTATTCCATCGAAAGCTTATTCGTAGGCAATTTGAATTTATCGGTTTATAATTCCAATATCTAAATACTTTTTAGATTAATATTTTTTAATTTAATTTATTGATTTTCACGCTTTGAGATGTTAGTCATACTTAAATGCACATAATATATTATAATATCGTAGAATCGCCATAATATTAAGTTAAATTTATTTGGTCCATAATTTTGTGAGATGAAAAAACAAAATTATTATTGGCAAGTATTTGAATAAAATGCGAATTTACATACACACACCCTAATAGAACAGTTTTTTTTAATTGCTAAGTTTCTTTCAAGACGTTTTTAATGAACGAAATTTAATCCAAAATGAATTGTAGAGCGTCGAAATGTATTGCACATTGATTGTTTTAAAAATGTTATTTTGAAATTTGCACGGCAGACCCAGTATCTGATTAACTCCGTAGAAATTGATATCCTAAAAGAATTATAAAAACAATGAAAAAAACTAAAACATTTAATAAAAGCAATTTAAAAAAAGTTAAAACAGCTATTGACAGCGATACTAAAAAAACACCTGTTGGTATGGTGTAAATTCCTTATGTAATGGAAGTGTAAGAGAAATAATTCGACCCCGCCGCTGAACCGCTGACGTGAGTTGAGCAAATTTCCAAAATTTAGTTTATAGGCCTATGTTTCAGGATTTCAACCAACAATTTGGGAAATAGGCCTACTCACGACGGTGCTGAATAGCTGCAAAATGGTTCGCACGCCATACCCCCTAAAAATGGCCAAAAACATGAAAAATAAAAATTTATCAAAAGCGGCTGTAACAATTTTTATAAAATTTGGCTTATTTGCATCCCTTAATGTACCCTACCATATGCAAAAAAAACGCATCTTTCTAAAAATTCTCGTTTAGGTAATAATAGTAACAATAATAACTGATTTTTGGAGGTTTTTGGCCAAAAAGGGGGTTGTTTTTCAAAATGTTTCAAAACATTTTATCGTGCATCTATATAGGCCTAATTGACATGTTTGGTGGGAATTTGTTCAAAATCGATCGAACAGTTTAAATAATAATAATAATAATATAATATGGTCGTGTGTTACATGCATCTAATATTTTCCGTGGTAAAATTTTCCTACTTTTGCAATTCTAAATAAATTCCCTCCTATATTACTCTTGGGAAGGTATAAAGTTTCAACTGGGAAAAAGTATGAGGCAGTTATCTGGTACCGTTTATTTTAGTTTAAACCCCAAAAGAGTTTAATTCTAATACAAAAAATCTCGAAAAAAAATACTTCCAGCCAAAAAACTTGATTAGTGTTTTTGGATTTTATTTGCTAACGAACTCGTCCGAGCGGCTTATAAAACAAACGTATAAACCGAATGTTTTCCAATTCGGACGTTAAATGCGGAATTTAGAGTGTGAAGACACACACATACAGCTATATATATCATTTTTAATTGCACTACAAACGTTTTCTAAGAACCATGATCGGTACTCATTGACCACTTTCGACCTTAAGTCTCACCATATGAGAGGCAATAGCTAATATTTAGTATGGAAATTCGATAAACTAGAATTTCTAGTTTGCATAAGTTCTCATGCACAATACAGTATGTTTACCAACATTCAATATCAGAATGTGCTTAGGTTGACAGCGCTCAGGGCTATAGGTGTATTCTATAGCCTTGGACAGCACTACTCTATTTCCTACAAAGAAGTCGTCGTCTCCAAACATATCAGCAGGGTGTCGTAAAATAAATGTATGCGAAAAAATTGTTCAACTCCATAAAAACAACAATTAAAAATGCATGTGTATCGTCAATTGTTTCTAGCTATACTAGTTGCGTAGCAACCATTTTCATTCATCATCAAAAAACTCTTACAGTCAGCTCACTTTAATTTTATGCTCTTCTAAATTCACAAATAAATGTAATCCGTTGAAATTAAAAGAGTTGTCTAAATTTTAAGTGAATCAAAATTGTGCATACTAACGAAATTACTGTGAAGTTCTAACCCATGAACCCACAGTGGGTTTAAACACATTTACTGTGCATAAGAGAAATTCCACGTTGTACTTTGTCTGAAACGGCTAGTCTTATTTAACAATAATATACTTAACCAGTCCGTTCAGTGATCACTAAGGGCAGTGAATAGAATACCGTTCATCATCAGGTTCACTTGGTGATATTTAGAAATAAGTGTTCTCAACAGTAAATGGATATTGATTCTAAATCAGTAAAACCAAAAGGTGGTTAGTTCCAATAGGTTCAGCGAGTGCTTTTATCTGTAGGGTCACTAAGTGGACTAAACTCATAAGTGCAGTGAATTCTCTTCTTCGGTAAGTGAACATAACCAACTAGCTCAATCAATGATCTACATCAGTACGATCAAAATGTGAACTGTTCGAATAAGCTCAGTGAGGGCTCTTAAATGTAAGATCAGTAAGTAAACTAAAACTCATAGCAGTGATTGAACTTCTTAAGTGCAGTCATCGTTTACCAGCAGGTCCAGTGAGTGATCTAGTTGGTTTTCACTTACTGAATTGCATAAATCACTGTACTTCAGTGAGTTAATATCACACAGTGATCGTACAGGTTAGATAACGCACTGCACTTAATGGAACAGATCACCTTTTCATATTACTGATGTAGACTCGCATTCCATTTAATATTGATCACACTTATTTTGTAAATACCACTAACTAAACCTAAAGCTGAAAGATATTCTATTCAATGCCCTTACTGATATTTCACTGTACTGACTCGTAAATTATATTATAGCCATAACACTGACCATACAGGTAAAGTACAGCGACATTGCTGCCTCTGATTATGGGAGACTGTTTCACTTCGATCACAGAGGTCCACGTGGATTTGAAATAGGATACTTTTATGGCATTTCATAGATTTTGGGTGAACCAAATGGTCTATAAGGACATGTAAAAAAAAACAAAATGCAGAATAATCGCCTATATATATTTTATAAATCCCCCAAAAAAATTATTCAGTGGGAAATCTGAAAAATAACTTCGGGTCAAAACGTGCTTCCAGTTGTTGGATTTTTGGCTAACGAACTCGTCTGAGCAACTTGGAAACCATCAACAAATAAATAGTTAGATACAGGGTATTTGAAAAGTCTGGCAACAACTTAATATCTCAAAATGTACGAGTCTTATGAGATAGAAATAAAAGGAGTTATTCACAACCATAAAAGAACCACTTTTTGGTGAGTTTGACATTTTTCCTCCATCTGGGACCCGCCATCTTGGAATTAACTTAATTTTTTTAAATTGGAAGGTAGTCATGTGATACCTCATTTCGATCTATAATTTCAAGTGAAAACCAATGGTGAAATATGCACATCCATATTTTTAACCGATTAAAAATGGCGGCAAAAAACGACGAAATTGTGTTTTCCGATTTTGCCCCATTTTGCTGTACTATTTTATTATTTACCATTATTAATATTTATAATTATTCTTTTTGGATTCAGAATTAAATAAGCTTTCAAACGATATGCCACATAATTGTATTTGGTTGAACCACTCGAAATCAATTTTGAAAAAATCAAAATGACTGTAACTCAACATTTTTAAATACTCCCAAATATCGTTGTGAGGCATATCGTTTGAAAGCTTATTCAATTCTGAATCCAAAAAGAAGAAGAATTATTTTTTTTATAATGCAGCAAAATGGGACAAATTCGGAAAACACGATTTCGTTGTTTTTGCCCGCTATTTTTAATCGGTTAAAGATATGGATGTGCAAATTTTCTTGAAATTCTACATCGAAATGATGTATCACATGACCACCTTCCCATTAAAAAAAAAGAAGTTAATTCCAAGATGGCGGATCCAAGATGGCAAACAAAAATTCCAAACACCAAAAAGTGTTTTTTTTTGTGAATAACTACTTTTATTTCACTCGTACATTTTGAGATATTAAGCTGTTTCTAGACTTTTCAAACACTCTGTATGTATGCACAGTAGTACATAAATGTATTTATGTATATATGTAAACACAAATGAGTTTTCATATATGTATTTACGTATATATGTAAATACAAATGAGTGTACATATATGTACACTCATTCACACATCATTATATTCAAATTTTTAATGACACCCCAAAACTGGTTCTGGGAACCATGAATATGCTGGATCTTAGGTCTCGCATAAAGAGTCTCTGCAATAGATCATATTTTCTAAGGAAATTTGCTAAAAACAGTTTCTAAAGAAGATAAGTGTTGCCAGTTTTCCAAAGACGTAATGAACTTATACCACTAAGAATAAATACTAATTAATATTTTAAATCATTGCTAAAAATGTGTACCTTTTTATTGCAAAAATGTAGTAAGAAATTTCACTGCAATATTATTTTTCCGTTCTACAAACAAAGTCTATTATTATTAAATTATTCGGACACCCAATCATGTATGTGATAAAACAATCAATACGGATCAACTCGCGTTATCAAGTGTCTAAAACCTGCAAGAACATAAACCTAAAGGACTATGCCTATGTTAAAAATAGAAAAACTAAAATATAGCATTAATCATAAACAAATAGATACAATAGAACTCCAGTTATCCGAATCAATTGGGACCGGAACCCTATCGGATAGTCAAAAATTCTGATAACTGGATTTCCCCCGAAAAAGGGCCTATTTTAACCTTCCCGGGATTGGCTTCGCGTTTACGCGACTGGAGTAAACTATCCGCACATACTACGGTGGTGTATACATGTTTTATAACTTTAACGTCTGAGTACTATCATCGCGTTAACACTTTCACTGCTAACGACGCACATGTGAGCTTGACACTGAACACTATGAGAAGCGGCCGACGCATAGTGCATTGCGTGCTCTGCAAACCAACCCGCATGTTGAGAGTATTTTCAATGCACAATGCATTGCGTCCTCCGCACGCCAACCCGTGGTATTAGGAGAATTTTCATACACAATACATTGCGTGCTTCGCACGCCAACCCGCATATTGGGAGTATTTTCAATACGCAATTCATTGCGTGCTTCTCACGCCAACCCCTGTATTGAGAGAATTTTCAAAACTTGTTTTAAGAAAATGTTGACGACTTTTGGATGTTGCCAACATGTTGACAACAAAAATATAGTTTCCCGTCGGTTATCGGTAAAGATCAAAGAAAGTTGGCAACAAAATGTTGTCAACTTGTTGACGGACGCTAAAAGACGAGCAACTTGTTGGCAACAAGTTGACAACTTTCCCCACTCTGCCTTCGCGCGCCAGACAGCGCGTCATCACTCCAGTTGTAGGCAAGGCCAAGCCCACTAACGTGTATTTGTGTAGGTAAAGGTCAGGTTCAGTTGAATGTTTACAATGGAAAATGAGGGTGTTGAATGGTCGCGTGCAAAAATAATTGAACCGATAGAAATTTATAGGGAAAGAGAGGTTCTTTGGAACCCGAAAATTGCTACATACAAAAACAAAAATTTAAAAAACTATGCGTTTAGTGAAATTGCTGTTGAACTGAAAATGGACAAAGCAGACGTACAAAGCAAAATGAGGAGTGTGATCACCCAGTTTCAGCGGGAAACTAAAAAGGGGAAAATTTGCGCTGGTGCTTCCCAAGCAGTAAATTGGTGGGTTTATGATTTACTTCTGATTTTAAAGGACAAAACTACTCCTTGAACCATCACGGAGGCTGGGGTTAGTGCTTCTGAGTCACGCATTATGGAGGGAAATAGAATTAAGTTAATTTTTTGATCTTTGTATATTTTACAATTAACTTGAGGTATATAATGAGTTTGAAATATTTAGCCTATTTTGCCACATTTCAAAGTACATTAATTTAATATTCAATATTTAACCATTAAGTACCGGTACTACAACTTTATTTTGTCACACAACTACAACACGTCTTTCAAGCCACAGTTTTTAAAAATCTAAAAACGTTATGATTTTTTTGTTTAAAAAATGTTTTTGGTTAAACGTACATTATAAAAAAAACTTATCAATAAGTAGGATACAATTTTGTATGCACATGTATTAGATAATAATTTAACAAACTGTACAAAATCTGTTAAAGTATACAATAGGCCTAGGCCTATATATAAATGTATAGGTATATATATTGTTAATAAACTTATTTGTTTAATTGAAACAACAAAATATTTTCCCAGCAGTTTTGCTAATGAGAATGTAATTATTTTGTTCGACATTTAAAGTTTTTTACGTTGGAATTGAGGATTTGTTAGGAAAATAAAACGGATTTATACATTTAATATTCAATTATAACTAATCTAAAAATCACCGTAAGTAAAGGAGAAAAATTTATAAAATTTACCTAAATCATTGTAAATTTATTATTTCTTTAGTGGAAATATGTATAGTAGTATTTATAATATTTGTTGTATTAGTTATATGAAACTGAGGTGTGCGGCATTAATATTTGGAATGAGGCAGACAACTATTTGACTTCTGTCATCTGGTGCCCCCCTTTCCAAACCTGATTTTAAATATCTATTACTTTTCCTTTTGGCAACATAGGCCACAAATCACGGGTTATGTAAATTTTTTGTGTATTTCAATTGAAATTAATAACCAAAATGAAAAAATATGTTTTTAAATTACTCAAAATCTGTTTGTTGTGAAACGTAATTTATTTAAATTTAGTACTTTTTGCCGCCATTTGTAAACGAGGAGAGTTTTTTAAGTATGTTTTAATTTTGGGGGCAGAGGGATGGGTACTCCTGCATACACATTGTGCGACACATATGGAATGATTGTATTAACTCAGTCATTATACTAGTTTTGTGTTTATTTTAAGGAAATCCATACTGATAATGGTGATCAAATTATTTGCGCGAATTATTTTGTTGCCAACTTGTTTTCCACTTATTGCCAACATGTTGTCAACTTGTTGTAAACTTATTGACAACCTGTGCTTCCACTTGTTGCCAACATGTTGGCAATAAATTTTGTTGCCAACATTTTGTGTAAACGCGGCTTTAAGCCTGTGTGCAATAGCACGCGTAGACAGAATCATTATTTTGCAAACCGCAGTACGTTCCCTTCTTAATTATTGTTTTCTGTAATTCTGAAAGCGATTCGGATAGTTGGAGTTTTACTGTAATAACAATTTCCCAATAATAAATAATAATAAAGTTGAACATCCGTCATTAATAAATAATAGCTTTAAAAATAGTAAAGTAATATAAAGTGATAGATGTCGAATATACATGTGAATAAGTGTTCATTCTTTTTTTAGAATACGGGACCATACAAGTAATTATCTTAAGAAAAAAAATTTAAAATATACAAAACTCCTCATTTTTTGATGTTCATATTTAATTATTCCATGCCTTCAAAGAAAACATAAAACCATGAATTGTTAACTTTCTCCTAAGGATCCATGAATCATAATGTTACATTTGGCAAAGTTATAACAAATCCTAATGCGGGATGCTCAAACAATAAAACTTAAAAACATAGTTAACATTAAATTGTGAACTCAAGTAAAATTCATAAGTTTGGTTTTATAATAATGTCCTGTAAAGATTAAAAATAATGTGTTTAAAAATATGAGTTTAAAGGATTTTTTGAAATGTTTGCCCAAAATGATTCCCCGCTCACATTTCGGAAACATTGCAGCTAAATTTCAGAAGAAAACAGTGCCACTTATATTTAAAAAGGAACTATAGCGAATACGAACTTTTGTAAAATAATTTAAGAAATATTCATTTCCCACAAACTATCTCCCCTCCTATTTACAAAAATACTGAAGCTATATATATATGTTTTTTAATCATTGACTTATAGATACTCAAAACTATACTGGATCAAAGTTTTGTAAAAAAAATGGTGAAAACATGTTTTCTGTGCTAATAAAGTAATGTAGACTAACAAATATTCTCAGCCTCTACTTGGCATACGAATAATTTGTTCAAGCCATGGTTATATTATATTTTACATGGTAAACATTGTTCAGCCACTAGCGGTTCGGAGCCCTTGACTCTAGCTTATAACTTGCATATATCAAATTATTTATCATTTTACATTACTTTTCATTTTTCTTTTGAATAGGCCAGTCACAATTTTATGATTGCATCTGTTTAGTCATAAACGTAAATAGTGTTAAACTCCCGTACACAAACGTAAATAACTTGAATATAAAACTGTTTACACGTAAATATTACCATGAGATGTGATGGCTTCCTCGCTGTTATTTGAGAACCAGCTATTTGGTCCCCAGGCCGATGACTTGTATTTTTTCCCGATGTGTCCAGCTCCTCTTGCGAGCTTACAGTCGTTGTCAGGATTTTAGATAAGGTGCGTTCAAATAAATCAAGCTATTTTACTCATGTAACTGGTTTCATTTAAATAGGTTTCAACTTTCCTCTGCTGCCCCGAACTTACAACTAAACGTAATGAAGGTAAATTCAATCTGAATTGAGTCCATCTAAGCGCAAGGTTATTAACAGACTAAATCAGACTTGAACATCCATCAGTTAGCTCCTCCGTTTTACCATCTAAACTCTGACTTCAGCATATTTGTTGCGTAGAAGCCATTTAGCACGGCCAAGATCAACGTGAATCGATAAAATTAACATTTCTGATCAATCTATTATTTATATATGGTTGAGGGTACAGACAAAAAGAATCTGAATTCAATCTTTTCTCATTTTCACTGAGTTTCTAATTGTTGTTAACAATGTATATGTTACATCTGGATTAGGTACATGAATATCATGTTACATACATGAATCTCTTACTGTTTATGTATGTTACTTGCTGTTGTGGGTTCTATCAAAATAGTGATTGATTATGGATGTACCAAGTTCAGTTAACAGACAAAGAGAAACTCATGTCAACAAAAAAAACTTCAATTGCAATATTGTTTATTTGAAATTAGTTGTCATGGCAACGGATTTATTTCACATTTATTTTTCCTGTATTCAATTAATTATCAAATTAATGTGGATGGGATTTTTAAAAAGAAGCAAATGCACGAATATTAATTAACTGTCAAAGTTAATGATTAATTTATATTTACAATCTATATTTATAAAAGCGAAATACCACTCACTCACTCACTGACTCACTCATCACGATTTCTCAAAACTACCGAACGGATTGAAATGAAATTTGGTATGTAGCTTCCTCCAGAGCCATAGGTGCTCACTAAAAAAGGGTTTGAAAAAATTCGAAATTTTAGGGGGGATTTGGGGGGATTAAAGTTATTAAAAAACAATTTCTTCAAAACTACCGAACGGATTGGAATGAAGTTTGGTATGTAGCTTCCTCTAGGGCCATAGGTTCTTACTAAGAAAGGGTTTGAAAAAATTTGAAATTTTAGGGGGGCTTGGGGGGTCAAAGTTACTAAATCACGATTTCTTTAAAACTACTGAACGGATTGGAACGAAATTTGGTATGTAGCTTCCTCTAAGGTCATAGGTGCTCACTAAGAAAGGGTATCAACATATTCTGAGCAAAAATCTTAGGGGAGGTTTGGGGGGTCAAAGTTATTAAATCACGATTTCTTCAAAACTACCGAACGGATTGGAATGAAATTTGGTATGTAGCTTCCTCTAGGGCCATAGGTGCTCACTAAGAAAGGGTATGAAAAATTTCGAAATTTTAGGAGGGTTTTGGGGATCAAAATTACTTAAATCATAATTAATTTCAGATCTTTTATTATTATGACAATAGTGCTTTTATTATTTAAGATCTATATATACAAAAGCCAAATACTACTCACTGACTGAACACTTAAAAAGAGTACAATTACGTTAAAAAGACTGAAAATACCAACCACCACGGGCAACGCCGTACGGGTCAGCTAGTATTATATATTCGTTAAAAATTGGACCATTACTTTATTCTTGTTTTGACCTGGACATCCATCGCTTATTAACACTAACTCATGTGGCAACTCTCCAAGTGATAAATTAACTAGATAATCTAAAAGCATAGAAGTCACTTCATTTGGGCCCTTTTTAGCTTCATGTTCGCAATATGTGTACATGGTTACGTTATCATTACCTAAATTATGAACTCCGAATACATTGTACCATAATTGCCTCGAATAGAACACAGCATTAGTTTTAATATGTGGCAAAGGCAAGTTCTGCATAAAGTCAAATGAAATGCATAACAGTTCACCTTGTTTCGCTTTTGTTTTAAAACTTCTTTTTAAATCACGGAATGCCTCTGCTTTCCTAAGGTGTAGCTGTTTATCTATTGCAAGTTTATTTCGTTCCTGCCCCTCAGAAGTTAGTAACTTTTGCTCAACCGAATCACAATATGAACAGGTATCTGATCTTGGGTACCCAAATCCTATATTAAATGTATTAAATACCATCCAGTAAGTTTTGTATGGAACATTTAATAAAAATTGGTCCAGAAAAAGTTTGTGCATTAAAGCAACTGATAACTCCTCAGGCAAGAATCTCTTATTTAGATTATCTCTTAATGAATAGTGAGATTTGCGAGCTGGAAATGAGTTTATGTGCTGCTCAATGCTTTATGCACTAAGTTAGTTTTCTAGCAAGAATAAGACAAGTCCATGGACTTGTCCAGTTTTTGCTGGAAACACATTGGACTTGTCCAGTTTTTGCAGAAACCTCATATTTTCAACCTTCATTTTCTGTGTGACTTGTCACCTTTTAGAAGAATAGTTTATATATACACATACCCATGATTAAAATTAATACTATGGTGCAATAATCTCAAATTACGATTTTTTGGACTTGTCCGGTTTTTGCTATCAACCCCTCAATTGTAAATTTTGTATAATATGAGTGGTTAAAATGCGCCTTTAATAAGTACTTTTTCTAAATTCAATGAATATGTTGCTAAGAAAAAATTTAAATAATTTCGACAGAATAATAAAAGTTATGTTTCAGTTCCAAAACACTTTTGATAACCTAATGTGTATAACCTTATACAAATTTTGTAGTATTTATTTTATTAAAACAAAATTCGGTGCAATATAATTAGCCTTATAAATATAATGGAATATAATGCAGGTGGGTTGTGTTATTTCTTTCCCTCATTTAACAGACGTAAAATGTCAGTCTTTTATTGCACTTCAGATAAAATAGAAATACACTAACTCCATTACTCCACATAGAACTTTAGTTTTAAAACTTTCCTTTTGTCTGGATGGACATTATTTACTTCTCTTTTTCATTTCCAATACAATAAATTCAAAGTAAATAACGGGAATCATCTGCGTGTTTTACACCCTAACCCCTTCCTTAATAAAACCAATTATTTTACAACCTTAAGTGAAAATAATTTTAAATAAGAAATAAGATGGCTCCTTAAAATAAACAATCATACTTAATTTGTTCTGACTCTTGGAAATAAAGGTAACATGGTAAATAATATTAAATATGTAACCCAAATGTATTACGAGATAAAAGAAGTATAGCAAAAGTAAAGAGAACCAGCATTAATTAGGTATGGCTGAAAATTAAACCTTAACTTAAATACTAGAGATAATACAAATCTATATATATAAACGAAATATCACTCACTCACTCATCACGATTTCTCAAAAACTACTGAACGGATTGAAATGAAATTTGGTATGTAGCTTCATCTAGGGCCATAGGTGCTCACTAAGAAAGGGTTTGAAAAAATTCGAA
>JAGFPH010003454.1:123730-151065 GCA_018207615.1 Philaenus spumarius
GGGGGGGGGGTGCGTCATTAAACTAGGGGGGGATGGGCACCCCTGTTTCACACGGATGCAAAATCAAGTCCTTTTCTGAAATTTTTGACAGTCTAGCGCGAGAAATATTTAGAGATCTAGCGTATTTGTTTGCACGCAGATATGCAGCACGAACAAGTTCTACATTTTATTCAGCATGCACAGTTTTTGGTAGCCCTAGATTTTCATGACAACCATGTAACCTGTTTCTCTCCATTTGCAATCCTCTGCAAAATTTAATTCCTTGATGGAACTGTTCATATTCCATTAATCGTTGTATAAATGAACGTTGAACAATGATCACCGTATTGTTTTGCCTAAAACGATCCGTAGAAAAAAATACGCTAATGTATTGTCCACTTTTCCATTGTTGACGGAATTAAACAATCCAAACACAAGTAAAATCAGTTGACAGTCAGCTGATTTGTTTATTATTACATTCGATAACATAAAACAGTTTGTTTCCCGTTTGCCACCTGTGAGTATAAGCTCATAGTATTTGCTCATCTACATTTTGAAGCTTTGATAAAATATTTAATGTAAATAAATTCCTAGCCTGCGATTTTTTAATATACTTAACAAATAATATTAATAAAATTAATTGGACAAAAATATAGAAGGGTATTTTTACGAACATACAAATTACAATACTTACCAATAATTTAAACAAAAAAGTAAAATTACTTTTTATGAAAACATGAATCTTAATATCAATAATTATTAAAATTATGAATATTTCAAATATTTTATTTTAATACACTCAAGATATGCAACTTAATCACATTCTCAGGAAAACGCTTTTAGTTTTTCCAAAAACCAAAATTCGTTAAAGGCGCATAATAAGAATAACAATCAACAGAAAATAATTTTGCTCTTGGCAACCATTCATAAACTATTCTCCTAAATGTTTACGCAAATAAAATGATACATTTACCTTTATGTAGCTTCACAGCTAGCCTTCAATCGATTGCATATTTTACCAGTTGACCAAATACAGCTTCAATAGACATCAGTTGAAATTTAAATGATAAATCATAAAATGTAAACATTTTGTAGAAAATCAGATAGCTACTGAATCGCTAAGAGCATCGATCTGTGTCATAAATGTTGTGAAATTATGTTACAGAACGCCTTGAGAAATAACAAATTGTACAGTGAACATATTTTTGGTTTAGCTTATTGAACGAAAATTCTAGAGAGTAAAGATGATACGTTAATTTTGAAATACGTATTATATATAGACCGGGATTTATTCGTTATATTGCAGTCTTTCTGGAAATAGATTTTATCTTAAGAATAGTAAGCACCCGTAAAAAATCACATTCAGATTAATTAGATACACATCAGAAATACATCATTTAAAAAAATAAATAAATACTACTTAAAAACAACAGACTTTACCTAGGTCTACCTAACTTTAGTGACGGGGATTTTTACCTCGGTAAATGTGTACAATTATAGCCCAAGGACTAATAGGTCTATTTGGTAAAATTTGATATTTTTATATACTTTATTATATATTTAAAAAAGATAAAAATATTATCTTTTAATAGCTTTTCATTTCATATTGATAGATCAAATCATTTAGAAGTTATTAATATTATAGTGAAGAAATTAATAATCGATCACGTTTATATGTATACGAAGATTTACAAATGTTTCCGAAGTTAACCGAATAGTTATCTCTTCTTTAAATTTGTATTAAGGAATATATTGATGATAAAAGGTTGTTTTATTTACAGTTTATAATCTGAAAGCCTATCTCATAACGTACTATAAGTGCATTAGTTCTTTAACTCATATTTAAAAAAAAAACAATATTTTATAATATTTCAAGAAATTATAATGATTGAAATTGTAAACATAACCCCAAAGTGTAATCTATGCAGGGTTTTGTTTAAGTATTACAGATGATGGGTGAAATCAGCTGTTGTATTACATGTTACTCACGTACGTATGTATGTACGTACGGACGTACACTCGCTTTTATAGGAGTTGATGAGGGTTTATATCTGTCTACTGACATGCAGTAACTTATGAAGGTTCCGGGTTCAATTCCCATTGACCCCGAATAATTTTCTAAATGGTTTCTTAACAGACATCGTTGGCTGTGGTTCGGATTCCACGTAAAACTGTAGGTCCCGTCTTCATTAGCCTTAAGTGCAAAACAGTAGGACGTTAAACACAAAAAAAATCTAAACCGGCATAATTTTCGATCTAAACATAATAAAACAAAATAGATTGTTTAAACTTATACTTTAATTAGCTGTGATAAGTGTACATTACTATCTACTAATTTGTCGTACCATTATAATATAAACAATACAATTGGTATTATTTATATAATAACTTACAAAGTTGTGAACTTAACCTTAAAATATTATCAAAAATCTGATGTTGTGTGTTTCAATAATGATTATTTTTTAACAGCTGTTTCTTTAAATCCTTAGTAAATTAAAACACGACTTTTTATTGTATACTCTCAGTTGTTCAAACGGAAAAATTAAGATTAAATAGTATGTTGTATACTCTTAATTGTTTATTTAAAGTAAATACTAACGGTTTGTTAAAGTAGTTTTAAAAGTTTAAAAAATAGGTTTTAATTGAATTGTAATTTTCTAGAAGAGAAATAACTATAATAAGAGGTCCTGCAAACGTCGTATCGAGGCTACAGTACTGTTTAGAAAATCCAAGTAATTACAGTTTTATTGGATACGGCAAAAGCACCTGTGTTCTTGACGGCATAGCCTCACACACGGGTCCTACACCTACGCAAAATGTTCTTCATAATATTGTAATATAATCTAAAGTGGAATTGCTGGTTACTTTTAGGTATTGCCTTATTTTTGCTGAATTGATAGATTTAATATTTAATTTCTTATATAGAAAAATATACGTTTTTAAACACAATAAGGTAGACAAACCACGTTGTCTTTTACTTTAGGTTGTATTTTCTAAACAAATAAATACCACAACGAAAGTTAATCTCATTTGTAAAGGCAAATGATTTAAGGGGACTCATTACAAAAATTTGTTGTTATAAACGAAAATTCCAGTGTTTTGCATCACATGACAACCAGTCGTCGTGAATAACTTGCTGTTTGTTGATTGTTTTTATTATCTTTATTTTCTTAGGCTGGCCACACACAGAATCAGATACGGTAAGTCATAGTTAAAGACGCCCTTAGTCTTTTCTGTCTGTTTGACTGATACTGGCTGATCCTGTGTGTGGGGGTTTTAGTCACTGGGCGTCAATGACTCTCCGCAGATGTCATTGCCCTATGGCCTTCCTCCATTTTCAGTTCATTTGCAGTTCATCTGTCCACCAGATTGTTGTATTGTGTACATTTAGTGCTTGTTGAAAGTTTCTAACCTAACTTTGAAATGAACTTTGAAGGGGAGGAGGAGGAAGGGATAATTATGATGTCGAACTTGATTAATTTATTTAAAAAAGGCATTAATATCAGAGAACTTTAGGTACACTCTATAAACGAGAAGAGGAACCTCATAGACTTTATTAAGGGTCTGCTCCAGTAAATGAGAAAGCAACTGGAAACGCCATCGCTTCTCTCTATAGCCGTATCTAAACAGTGTAATTTCTTGCAGTGGCCTCATTTCAAACCATTTTATAAATCCATCTTTTGTAATTGAATACTGAAAATAAAAACTGAATATTCTTTATAAAATTGCCGATCCGGCTTGCGTTTCACTTTTAGTTATACATTTTTTATTGAGTAAAGTAAAAAAATGGTTCTTAAGTTCCAACTTGGTACTTAAAAAATGTCAATTACGAGATAAATGAAAAAAAATTAAAAAAAAGGTGTAATACGAAACAGATGCGTGTTATGATTGTGCTTAAATGAGACCTTGCAAACAATTTTATGATACAAAATAAAAATAAACGAAATAAATGGTTTGAAATTTAACATTGCTCTTATAGGATAAAAATCCAAGATGGCCGCTACTACAGCAGACCCTTGAGGAGTTGAAGAGCCATCCCAAAAAATTCGAACACTACTGTCGAATGGAAGTTTAAACGTTCGAATACATCTTGGAAAAAATCCAGGATAAGATTAAAAAGCAAAACACGAATTGGAGAAAATCGCGCGACAAGGAGGGGTTGTGCGCACACACTTGCGCAGGTGGCTCTGACGGACAGTGTCTGATAGCTTTTGACTCAAAGTGTATTTTGAGGGAGCTGCGTCAGTCAAGGAAAAAACGCCTTTAGACACCTGTTTGTGTCTGTTCGTCTAAATCTATGCAGTGAGCGGTGACCCCATAACCACCCATGCTAAACCCCTCGTTTTATTCGCTATTAGTCAAAATGACGAAACGTAACTGACCGTGTCTGATTCTATGTGTGGCCGGCCTTTGTCTTGAGACAATTTCGTGTTATTATTATTATTATTATTGTATTACTATAAACAATCTGTTTGGATTGAATAATGATTCATCCATCATATTATATACACTCGACAAGGGAAGTTATTAATAAATAAAGTTATATATCTTTAATACATTCTAAACAACACTTAACAAAGGGGGTTCGGTGGGCCCTATACCACACATGTGAAAAACTTTGATGAATCTTTTCTGAAGACCTAATGTAGATATTGAAATTAAATTTATAAGGCTTGTTTTTAACCCTTTCTACATACTTTAAAAAAAATTAAGAGAAGAAGAAAAAATGATATTTTTCTTACATTAAAAAAAATTATAAATAATCTAATTTTAAAATAAAGTAATTTTTTCGGGAAAATTACTTTAAAAGTTAAATTTACCTTTTAGTATATGTCTGCAGCATAAGAGGGGCAGCTTTTCCATATCTTCCACACAATCACTCTTTTCCATATCTTCCTCCAGCTTCCTTTTCAAGAGACTCTTGCTCTGTCTAGCTTTCTTTTGGATTTCAGCTGCTTCACGATCACCTTTACGAATTCGACCCATGTCCACTGTCCAGGTCTTTCATCACCGACACTCAGTGTAATCCCGGTTCCATTCCCAATCTCTTCAACACTTGACACTTGGCAATATTACCTTCATTAAAGGATGCTACAGCATCGTACACACCTACATAAAGGGTATTATGGCCAACAAAATTTATTTTTGGTAGACGTCTCCATGTTAAGTTATTTAACGACTCATCTGAGTTCTGCGTTTTACCATGTAAGTATTTTCTTAACGAGTCAGGGTTGGCCAGGTCCCTAAAAGTAGACTTTATTTCTCTCAAAATAATATATGGCAAGTGAAAATGCTTAGTATGATCATAAGTGAGGTTCTCAGCCATTGCCCTTTGGTACTTACACCAACTTGTCTCGCCCTTCGGGCAGAGAACGTGATGCGTGTTTTCATTGCTAGAGCGTATATGAAAATACTCAGCCCAACCTTCTATTTTCATAGACTCTAAGTTAGAGGAATTGCGCCTAATTGCTACACCATAGTAGTTTTGAATGTTTTGTATAGCTGCATCACTTAGCCTACCGAACATAGACTTTTCATCCGCTAGCTTCTTTCCCTTGCTTTTCTGTTTCAATATCCTCAACCGTGAGCCCATCCTCTTTTGGATATGACCAATGCTTTCCATCTTTCAAAGTCTTCACCATATATTCTTGTATCTTCTACAGTCTTTAAAGCTTTGGAGTGCCCATCCCCCAAGTAATTAGCATATCCAACATTTTGTTCAATCGATCGTTCAAAGATTTCCATTACTCCTTCGATTTTCATTCCGCTACTAACCCCCTGGTAATTGGCAATACAAGTGGACAAAAGAATGCTCATCTTTTTGTTTACATCTACAAAATTTTTATTTTATTTCTACATCTAAAACCTTGCCTGTGTCAAAACTTGTAGCTGAAACCACACTATTTAGGGATTTGTGACATCCCTTTTGCCAGGTATCATCTAGGGCAATACTTATATCTCTGGGGTCCTTATTTATTTTTACAGCTTCTTCTAGAGCTGATGTAATTGACTGTAATAAACATACATTCTTTACATGTTTTCTAACTATTGTATTGTATTTGATAAATCGTGTGGGGTGTAGGAAAGTTCATTACGGCAGCCAGAATCTTGCCACCAGTTTTCCCTTTCCAGATACAACGCCGTACACATATCTTACGTTTACATCGAAGGCTTGTCATTGTTTCCATCTTCTTTCACTAGGCTTACCTTAGATGAAGTATAATATTTATTTCTTCTATCGCAACCCTCACATTCAACGCTATTTCTAATGCTAGGCCTACATTTTTACCTAGGCCTAGGGAAAGATCGGAACCGCAGTCACGACACACGGCAACTTCTGATACTATTTTTTTTTTCGAATTTCACTGTTTATAATAACATTTGTACAATCAGACCTTGAGAAGGAATCATATTTGTCTAAATTTGGGGTGAGCTTTGTGTGTGATGAACTTTTCATAACATCAGTGAACCCAGGCAAAAGAGTTTGAGCTTGGTCTGTTGTTGTGATCCTAGACCTAGGACTTTTTCGTAAGTTCTCTCCCAATATCTGTTCCTTCTTCTGCTTTAGGTTTACCAATGTTTTTTTTTCGTTTTTAGAACACTTTAGGAACATTTTTTTAGGCATTTTAGAAAATTCTAAATGAAATTAATATTAAAACAGCACTGTTTTCACTCAAATTATTTCAAAACAGTATGAACAAACAAATTTTGACAAAAACAATGTTATAAACAAACATATAACCTCAACTGAGAATGACACCTGACAACAACCAACACAGAACAGTAGTAATGAATAGTGCTACCAAGGCAACAAAACGGATAAACATTAGCTTATGTGTCCTGTACTATGTTATAAAACGATCTATCCTAGCAAGGAGCTAGAAAGTATGATTTTTACTGAAGTATGTTCAAAAATGTTTTAAGTATGTATCCGATGTCATACATACATTTTTTTATATACCAAAATGTTCAGAAAAAAAACAGAAAATGATTAAAAATTGAAAAACAAAAAAGTATTTTTTTGAAATTTTTTCGTACCAAATCCCTTTAGTTTATTTAATTTTTTGTCTGTCCCTTAATTGATTTCCTTGTATCCTAAAAACTCATTTCGGAGGTTTAATCTATCTTCAGAACGATATCCATTTTCGTCAACGCATTAAAAACAACACACAATCACGAAAATTTAAACACATAAATTATAAGACTTAGGTTGTACCTGGTCTAATAGCCATCATTGGACCACCATTTTGGGCAAATCTATGAAACTTTGTATGGCGAAAAAAGGTAGTCGTGTTACAGATAAATATGTAAGTTAACTTTAATAGTTATTCCTGTGACCTGAATACTAAAATAAAACATGAATTACTAATAATTTATTTAACAAAAACTGCATATGGTTATTTGATTGTGATTTTCTTATTGTAGTTATACCTACAGGTTAAGTGGAATGCAGTCGCTGATTGAGTTTCATTTCTTTTTCTAATCTCTTAAATGAAGAATTTGATGGGTAAATCTAGGAGCAAATCACTTTTTAGCTAAATACCAGGTACGTTTACTATGCAAAGCATAAATTTATTATAAAAGGTTTAGATCATGAACGTGTTAGGTATTTTGAAAACAACCACATTTCGAGTCCGTAAATCAAAACAGGCTTAAGTATAGATAAATAAACTTATTGTCCCTTGATGGCTCCAAGTTACTCCCAAATACCTAGTAAATAAATAAATTACCTTTTTTTCGGTACGTCAACTAAACCTTTCACTGATTTACAGATTACTGCAGTTTAGGTCTTCGTGAGTCCATCTTCAGATCATATAAAGTATTTTAGTTTTTATTAAAATCATTTCTTATAGAGCTTGTTAATAAAACATACACAGTACATACGTAACAACACATAACACTTTTACACACATTTACGTTCACACGATCACAAAATTAAAATATTTTACATCGGTCGGTACGTACTCCCCAACGAACCGGTCGCGACTGGCTATTTATTCTTATCTCGTTATCTAACTTTGACTAAACGGTTCCTATTGTTGCATTTTGATGACGCTGTCGAATAGAGTATTGGAGGAGAACGAGAGTTGTTCATTTAGTATATTATTAGGTTGTTGTTTGAACGCTTTGTAAATTTCGAACTCCTCCAAGGTACTCATGTATCGTCCCTTACTACATATGTGCAATATGTCCATATTACTGTCGATGTTTAAGTAACTGTGGCAACTATCAATGAGGTGTTCAGCATATTTCGATTTCTTGGGTTTTCCTTTTGTTGATGGTAAATGTTCCTTGAAACGTTTTTTTTTTTTTGAAAGGGCGCCCCGTTTGGCCGATGTAAAAATTTGGGCAATCGTCGTAAGTCATTTTGTATATTCCGGTTTATTCTGTTTTGTCCCTTAAGTCTTGGTTAGGCTCGAGTTTGTTGCCAGTTCTAAATGTGACTTTGATGTTATTTTTCCTCATTTCTTTCTTTAACGTATAATTCAATTTATTGTGGAATTCGCATGATATATACTTTACTTTTTGATCATTCGTTTATTTTGGGGACTTGTTCTTGTGTCTTTTTATAAGTTTGCCAACGATTGAACTTTTAAAACCATTAGCAACGGCTATGTGCTTCATTATGTTAAGTTCTTATTTGTATTCTTTATGCTGCAATGGTACAGTTAAGAGACGATGTATGAAGCTGTTATAGGCTGCCATCTACCTAGTAAAGTCTCCTACACTTGATGGTAAACTCTTTTTTCTTTTTAACATGCTCTTTCCGCTTCATTTTTGAATCCATGGAACCCAGATATTTTGCTGTGTTCGAGAAAGATCAAATCTGATCATTGATTAGCTCAGGGAGAGGTGTTACTTTCTTATACGTAAAGTTAATCTGAGTGTATTTTGTCTCATTAAGCTTAATACGTCAAAGTTTAGTCTAGACACTTACAATATGCATCACTGTTTGCAGCTTATGTGCAGCACTATAGATCAACCAATATTAACTCGGTGTCATTAGCAAATGCACCTTTCATTGACGTATCCTCGCAAGGGATCTCCCTGACATGCAATAACGACAGTACTTGTCCGACAATGGTCCCTTGTGGTACTCCTACCCTTACTAGTTTCATCTCTGTATATTTCTGACCATGATGGACTCAAAAATATATATTTTCTAAGTATGATTTAAATATATTGAACACGCATGGTTTGAACCACAAACCTTTAAGGAAAACTCAAGGTTGTCAAATGCCTTTATAAACATCAAGAAAGACTGCGGAATAAAAATATTCCACCTCAAATGCTTTTTGTATTATCAAATTATATTAGTATTACGAAGTATCTGGTTTCATGTGGAATGCCTAATTCCGAACCAAATTGGTGTGGTGGTATTAAATTGATAATTCTGATAATCGTCACACACCTCTTAGTAAGAAAACATTCAATGTTTATTATCTTAATGTTCAACAATATTACTTTTCGCACACGAAGTTAAGTTTAAGGTTGGTTTACAATCACTTTAACAATAACAATCACTTTGCAATGCTTCGACAGATATTTCGACAGGCAAGTGTTATTTGTTGCAACTTGATAAGAGCCAAACCAACAAATCTTTCAATCCCTGGCCAGTAATAAGGTTCAAGCCAGGGATGTTCTTTGAGGGTCTGCTCCAGTAAACGAGAAAGCAACCGGAAACGGAAGCGCTTCTCTCTATAGCCTTATCTAAACAGTGCAATTTCTTGCAGCTGAGCGCTTTGACATTGCTTCCTTTCAAACTATTTTATAAATCCATCTTTTGTATTTGAGTGATGAAAAAAACCCTGAATATTCTTTATAAAATTTCGGATCCGGCTTGCAAATTTGTTTTCATTATACATTTTTGATTGTGTTAGGAAAAAAAATTAAAACTTTGTACTTACAAAATGTTAATTACATAACAAATGAAAAGCATTTTTTTAAATCTAAAATGCAAAACGGATGCTTATTGTGATTGTGCTTAAAATGAGACCTTGCAAACAATTTTATGATAAAAAATAAACAAAATAAATGGTTTGAAATTTAACATTGCTCTTATGGGATAAAAATCCAAGATAACCCCCGCTGCAGCAGACCCTTAAACTTAGATTAGAACTGATAAGTATTTTAGCACTTTAAATTATATTGGTGGAATTTCTTTATATCAACTGTATTTATAAATCTTGTGTGTTCTTTAGTTGCAAGCAGAGGCAGTGATTTAAAGGTATATTTCATAATATGGTTTGCAAACATAATAAGTAAGTTTTATGCGTATGGAATTTGGTCCACTTGGTCTCGCATTTTTGGTTGTGGTTCCTGGATTTTCAAACATTTGTTCTTTTAGTAGCCTTCCGTAGAGAATAATCTGAGTAATTTTGTCACCTGTTAACTTACTAAGGTATCTTTATTGATTGGTTTTTCATAACATTCAAAAAGCTGGCTACAGAGTATTCACATTTTATTAGCATCCAGGTATCTTGACTGTTACTATTTTCTTCTAGCAGTTCTTTTTCGCCAGTATCTTTTGCTTCCAGAGGATAGCTTACTTGCCAAAAATAGATGGTGTACTTTCTTCAGCTGCTTGTTGGACATCAGTAGTGAACAGTTCAACCTCTTTATCAATTTATTCTACTGTTTCTAAAGGAGCCTGCAGTAGATTAACGCATACAGTGTTTTTCTAAAGTTATCGCAATCAGAGATTTTACTAATAAGCCTTCAAAGTTTTCCTTCTGAACTAATATTCCACTTTGCATTAGGATCACTGGAGAATATTCAGTTGATAAGTCATCGTTACTATATAAGTATATTTGCACTGATTTAGTAACAATAAAAAAGTCTGTAAAATCTGTAATTTTTAGTATTTTCTTTGGTCAATAAGTAGGTAAACTAGTTGGAAAAGAATATTGGGATCTATAATACTGTCTTGAATGATAAAGAACTCTAGCTTATGAGGTTATCAAACTCGATTACCAGTAAGTGTGCTTTGAATTTAAGTCATCCCCAATAATAAAACCACTTCTGAGAGTTTTATAAAGGCTTATATACTCTTCCTATGTCAACGGGTATCTAGGCAGACAAAAGACTGTTAAGAATTAACTTGCCCGCAACTCTTAAAATTGTCTCATTCTTATTTAATGTTTTGACGTGACTGGCAGAAAGATTTACATGTAATTGTATGTTTCTCACAAAAGAATCATATATTTTAAGAACGAGGTGGGTTTCTTCTATTTGTTAATGTTAAAATAAAATGTTAGAAGTTTTTATTTAAAATAATTAAGATATCGTTTATGGGCATATAATTTTTTCTTAAGGAGTGCATATTTAAAAAAAGGAAGTTTAACATTGCTACACAGTTCTCAAACGTGTTTTATTTTTATTTTATAGTGTTTTCTTATAATTTGTTAAATGAATAACTAAGGCATCTGCAGACCTGTAACAGGTTGTTAACCTAGATAAGCTTGACGTTATAACTTTATTGGTGTTCTTTAAAATGATATGTACTCTCTCGCCTCACATAATTTTAGTAAAGTACCCAGTTACTCCTATCTTAAATAACGATGGTGGTACAATTTTCTAGAGGTCGAATAATTTATCCTGTTGTGCTTCAATGGGGAATGAATCTCGTGAACCGGTTTTGGTTGATGAACACACTAAACTAAACTATTTACAATTTGTTTTCTGGTGACGTCACAGCCTGTAAGCAGGATTGATGCTTTGGGTAATGGATGTGGCTTTACTTAAATGGACCCAGTTTCATTATTACACATTAGCTGAGATAAAGGAGTAAAAAAGCTGCTCCATTTGTTTCGGCTTCATCTCTACAAGACTTTGTTACAAATATCTGAGTAATACTTAACGTTTGCTTAAATTGTGCTCTTTAATATAATGTGTAAACAAAATATTGTATTTTTTTTTTTTTTTTTTTTTTTAGTGTCCAAGTCACTAATTGTATATCAATTAAAGTGAAATTATCAAAAATGTAAAAACGTGTATATGTGTGTGTAGTGTTTTATGTGTTTTTAACGTGAATGTTTTAATGTTTTGACGACCTCTAAGGAGATAATAACTGAGGATGGAGTTTCGGCTCCGAAACGCGTATTAATTACAATACAACAGAAGTCACAAGACGGAGCAAATTAAGGTAATTTATAATTACACTTTAATTTATATAAAATATTTTAGTTCTTATTTCAATCAATTACATCTGAATATTATGTCTTTTAAAATTAATTCGTACTTTAAGTTGAATTTAAATTCATTCATCAAATTCAAGTACTTAACCAAAAAAATATTCATGTAAAGTTTTGTTATTTCGAAAAATAATTGAAAATTTTAAATCCCAATTAAATCATTTCTATTTCACATATAATTTAGATTGTAGATAAAGAAAATACAATTTGTAAATATTAAATCATGTATATTGTCATTAATTGTACGATGTGGTACTAAAGTCCCTCCACCACATTAAATTTGTATGAACATAAATTGAGCTAGAATTGTTTATATAGATCACATGATATTTCCTTTTTAACCGATTATTGTAAAATGTTAAAAAATATTAAAAATCAATTAATTTAAAAGAATACAAATACAAAATTAGTTAGTGGCACAAAATAATATATTAGTTTGATTACACTAACCAAAATGGCGGCTTATGTTAATTACAAATTTTGAAGAAATAACTCTTGTATGGGCTTAAATAGAGCTACACCCTTTTGGGAAGCAGTTAACTTGGGCACTTATGTGTTTTTTTTTTTATGATGGTGCCCGAGTCCCCAAATTTGAGTATTTCGTGGGTAACGTAATTTAAATGTTCAGATAGGAACCTAGATCTTTGCAGCATGTTAAATCAAAAGCGATACAAACTTGAAACTAAAGGTGATCACGAAATATTTTGAATGAATCCAGCTTAAATTTGTGAACCAAATTTATTTTTAGAAAGACCCAAAACTCTAAAATAAAATAAAAGAAGCTTTAAGTGAGCTTATTAACAAGAAGGATAAAGTTCATTAAAACTTATGACAACTCAAGTCATAGCTATAATTATAGTTATGGTTACGGATACAGTTACAGTTTCAGTCACAGTTACAGTTACAGTCACAGTTAGAGGCACAGTCACATTTATAGTTACAGTTATAGAACGTGCATCGTGGAATATGAATACAGTATCGTTAGAACGCGTTTTAGTTTATAAACGCTCTGCGAGATTCTGTGTCCAAGTTTTATTCTATTATGAATATAAAAGGTGCATAACGACTATGGTAATTGTTTATGTTTATGATAATTTAACTTTTTATAGAATATTTTGTTTACTAACCTTCAAACAGTCACTTGTTACCCAGATATGTCTGACTGTAGTTTCGACATCACACTGTCATTGTCAAAGACAAGAAAACTGTCACATTATATAACACTCTTATGTTCACGTTTGTGAGACGTGTAACAATTGTTTTGTATATTTAAAATTATTCACCATTACTTGGTCGTTAAAACGCATACAAAGTAGTTTTGTTTTTTACAATACGTCCATTGTTGAGCTAACTTGAATATGAACTGTCGATGCGACCTAGAATCATGGTCCATCAGTGTTTTTGGTTGCATAATTTGTAGGCTCTTCTAACGTCATGATCCTGTCGTAGATAAAGTTTGATCCAAATTGTACTTGATCATTAAGGATATTGTAGTTTTTATTTTTTATTTTTTATAAATAATAAATTTTTCCAAAACGTCAATCGTTTTGCCTTCCATACATTTCTTAAATATGTGTAGGTCTTCCTGAATGTCTTTACTTGCATGGTTGGAGTTCACCATGTGCTCAGCATATGTTGATGTTTGGTTAATTATATTCTTTGGGAAAAATAATGGCGGATATTTTTTTAAATAAATAAATAAATAAGTACAAACAATGTAATTTAACAAATTGATAAATTATATAATTTGTAACATAGTTTCTTAATTTGTTAATAATAAATAATCCATTAGAAATATTACATTCTTAGTTTTTAATATGTTCTATACCACCAATTTATCCACTATTTTTTACTTTCTCCCCCTATACCATAGTATATGGAGAAAGTATTGTATTCGTAAAAATTTTCGAGTTTGAGTTTTTGGTGGAAATATCCGTTTTGGGTCCCCCTGAACCTAAAAAAGTGGTTTTCGGAGTGATGTCTGTGTGTGTGTCTGTGTGGGGGGGGGTGTATGTGTGTGTGTGTGTGTGGATGTTATCAGACCTTGAGCCTAAACCAGTGGTCTGATTTTGATGAAATTTGGTATGGAGGTACTAATCTACGGTATCTCCAGAGGTTTTTTCAGTTTTGTGAATTTTTGATTTTTAAGGGTAATTTTCCCATAAAAACCCTTAAAATAACGGAAAAATCAACTTTTGTCAAAAACGGCTCTAACGATTTTGATTAAAATGTTATAGTTTATTAGGGACCTAAAGTACTATAAACTATAAAAATTTATCAAAATCGTTCGAGCCGTTTTTGAGAAAAGTGGGTTTGTCCGTTATTTTATGGATTTTTGTGGGAAAATTACTCTTAAAAATTTAAAATTAAAAAAATTGGTATTTTGAATTATTATTCTACTGGTGAAAAGATAGAGTTTGTTATAGTATATGAAATAATATTTTTTTAATTAAGTTCCTATAATGAGGGAGAAAGTATGTGCCAGTTTCCTGATACCGTTTATTTCCAGTTAGATTTATAATGCAATGGGGAACAGAGTATAACACTACAAATCAACCGGCAGTAAGTAGGTTCAAACCTACAGTGTTCCAACTGTGCAGACTGGATGAGCACCTTTAAAAACAACTCTACTACTCTGCTCTTGTCTTAAACGATTTAAAATATACAGAGTACTTCAACTTTTCTGCACCACGTTGTAGTTTTAATGGCAACCGTGTAGCCTTATTTTAAATACCTCATTGTGGCAAGACAAATTATGCACAGATATCATCTTTACATGTGACAATCTAAAATGGGGTAGTTTAGAAATTGAGATTTCCAAATCATTCAGTTTCATTTGAATAGTCATTAATTTTAATAATTATTATAAATAAGAAAAAATTAACTACTAGATTAATTTTCGTTTATTTTAGGGGGTTGAGACAAGTTGAACTATATGAATTGTACAAATGTTTCGATTACTCATTTAGAGATTATTAAAGCTATTAGGATTAATCAAATAAAAGTAATCCAGTTTTTCTGGCACATATCATAATAAAGGTTTGTTATTGTTATTAACTCTAATGAGTAGTTTATGTTTGTACCGAAAGTAAAGTATGAAACTCCACTCGTGTTTTGATGAAACTTTTCGCTCTTCAGTCGAACCACCTTCGTGCCGATACAATATATCGCACAAAACAAACACTCTAGCATTGGTGATAGAAACAACAATTTAGTGAGAAGTGCTCAATTTCCTCCCACACCCTCCTTAAATCTTCTTTCGTAAATAAACTTTGCGAAGGCACACAATTGGGTCGGAAAATAAAGATGGCCGTATCTACGCCGAGTGTGGATGATTAATTGTGTCAATAAATGAATAAATGTTTATTCCAACTGCAAAAGTTATGATTTGTATAGGTTTTTAGTAAGTGTTACCACTGGAGGGAAATTAGAATTAAAAATTTATGTTATCGGATAGTTGAATTTATTGTTTTTGTTTGTTTTTATAAACGCTTATGAGTCGAAACCAAAACTGTGAGCAAAATCTGGAATCGGTTTCGCGAAAAAAGTGAAAAAAGTGCATTGTTGATACATTTCTTAAAAAATTTAGTTGTCGTAGAAATATTTTTAAAGAAGGAAAATATTCGTAAATGAATCGAACTATTATAGTTACATGACAAATATATTATAACCTCAAAAATCCAAATATCTCGATTTATTTTATTTTTTACTAATAATGTAATAAGTGAAGTAAAATCATCAAATATCTATGAGATTTTTTTATGTAAATTGTGTGCTTAAGACCACACAGGAGAAGTGTAAACTTTTTAACACAACTTAAGAAATGAGGAAGCATAATGTTCATTTTTAACACAACTTACGAAATGAAGAAGCACAATTTCCATTTCAGAGGTATTACCAATTAAACTATACATTGTGTTCACGTTAACGGGCTAAGCCTATGACGTAGAACAATCTGTTACACTTAAACAACCAACTCAAATATACTAAACTAGCAATGCGTTCGTGGCCTAACCGGCTAAAGCGCTAGTGGATGGTGATGAACTCTGCTGGTTCGAATCTCGGCAAGATCAAAACTTATTTCAAACTAAAAAATCGGACCAATAATCAAAGGTGACTAATAAATGTATCCATTTAGAGTAAACTATTACAAAGTACCATTTACCTGTTACCATTTAGGTATTACCACATAAACTATATACTCTGCTATATACACGTGTGTACTATATGTAGTAGAGCGTGAGGGAAAATGCGAGACGGAATAAAGCGTGACGGTAAAATACGATTCACCGTTAGCAAAATGTTTTTAATTTTTTGGACGCGGTGCGCCTATAGAGGTTTTCACTTTAAAAATATTTATTTTCTTACTATAAATACGTGATTAAATATTTTTTATTTTTACGTCCACAATTGGCCATTTTTGAAAAAAATTCAAACTCTTCAAATATAATTAGAAATATTGTTATGTAATACTTGTGAAGGTATGTTACAATCTGTTTACTAAGTTAAAATTTATGTTAAATTTACAAAAAAAAAATTAAACAATTATGTCGTAAATAATGCCTTTTCCCTGCTATTTTTGTATTATAAGATGGAAGGGCCTAAACAACAGAGATGTCAGAACCAAATTTATATTATAATATATTTTATAGAAATATTTTAGAACACCACTAACTTTGGCTGGTTGTTCCAAAAAATTCAGTTTCAATGTATCCACGAACTATTTTCACATTAATTTCAACAAAGAGCAAATAAAGTCTTACACTGAAGTCAATAAACATTGTCACCAAGTGAAATCGATTTTGCCGCACAACTCGCAATTTCCTTTCTTGCAGTCTACTTCCTACAATCGATGCGAATCAGCCAACGGCGATAGTTTCTCCACTGAAATATTAAATGGAAAACATTATAAATTAAATATGCTATGCTATCTACAGTTTACAAAAAAATATATTGTAGTACCAACCAGTTATTCAGAAAGTGAAATAATGTTAAACTACATAATTTAAATCTATTTATAAACATATAATTTAATCTATGGAAGAACAGGCATGACCTTGTTACCTAGAATCGCTTTGGATACAAATGCTCGAAGCATAAAATACCAAATAAACTAGGTGTCGTTAAATGGTTAATTACATTTGAGTTTTGTGTACAACTCAATCTTAAAAGTCATTTGAGTTTTTTTTTACTTTAAAGTACATTTTTAGTCAAATACCTATCATCTATATATAAAAGCCAAATACCACTCACTCACTCACTGACTCATCATGAAATCTCAAAAACTACTGAACGGATTAGAACGAAATTTGGTATGTAGCTTCCTCTAGGCCCATAGGTGCTCGCTAAGAAGGTGTTTAAAAAAATTCAAAATTTTAGGGGGTTTGGTAGGTCAAAGTTACTAAAAATTCCCATAAAAATACATAGTATAATATATTTATTGATATATTTTTTTGGTTAATATACATTTAACTTTGATTTCTCTATCGATCCATGTAAATCCGTATCGGGGCATCTTTCTATATATTTTGCTGCTCCGATCTATATATTTATCATCATATCTAATGAACGATTTGTCTAAACATGGTAAAATCAAACAATATATACTATTTATGAGATAGATATTCCAATTAAACAAAATATTGTACGCTTATAAGTCTTACGAATTTTTTTTTTTTTAAGGGTTTAAAATATCGGTAAATTGTATTTTTTATTTTGTTGCTTACATATTGATCACGATTTCTAAAAATGTATATATAGCCTTGAAACAAGAAACCTGTTACAAATAACTGTGCCTTACCCCTCCCGCCCCTCACTCACTTTCACTTTCCTACTCACTGACCACAAGGCACTGGTGCATCAGTTGGGCTTATCATTTTGATGTTCTCATTCCTCTAAACTCTTCTATTCCTGATACTCCCGTTCCCTCTTATATTGCAGAGGATAATATTAGGGAAATTGGGCAGCTTTCAGAAAACGATCTCCAAAACTCTCAGTCTCCGTCGACAGAACCGTGTTTGTCATCTGATACTGTTGAATCAGATCATTGTTCCATTGTTCAATCCACCCAGAAACGTGGGGAAAAACGGCGAGAACGTTTTCTAATACTAATCGTGCTAAAGCACATAGGGAGTCTGTCAAAAGATACAATGTAAAAAATCCCACCGTAAATCGCGAGGCTGTCAAAAGACACAATAAAGAAAATCCTGCCCTGCATCGTGAGGCTTCCAAAAAGTACAGTCAACAAAATCCATAGGTCAAAATGGCTGCCGTTCAAAAATACAGTTCTAAAAGACGTCACATGAAGGTGCTTCCATGGTCTGAAAAATCAATGTCATGGTTTCACTACAACTGCAACACCGATTATCACAAAGACTATTATGTATAGTCCTCCTATGACGACATGTAAATGGTGTACACCCATGAAGTGGTATAAATGACATGGTTTAGAACCTACGATTCATATCCTTATTACACACTAAGTTACCATCATTTGTCGCATTTGTTTCACCAAAATAATTATGCAATAGCGAAGCATTGCCGGGTCAGCTAGTAGTTTATACAAGTACAATTTATAGGTTTGAAGTTTAACAACAACTGACACAGATAATCGGGTTTGTTACAAATTGTATTCCTACTTTCATTGCACTCGTAGCAATTAATAGCAAAACTAGTGTAATAAAGTCAACAAAATCTAGCTTAGCCACTCTTCAAATGATACCATGTTTAACGTTTTGAATTAATTTTGCCAACACAATTTTAAAACAAACTCATTTGAAGTGGCTTATCTAGTTATACATTTTTAGAAAAATACTTATGTTAGGAAGTAATAAAATTTGGGCTACGTAAACGCTTGAACGAAAACATTGAGCTGAGCACAAATTCCTTGTGGACAGCATTCGCAAAAACGATCTCACAAATGTACTGCACCAACTATCAAAGTATCATTACATCGAACCGACACACTATTCAACGTTTTGCCATATTTCATATGACTCAAACAATAATAAAAATGTAAATACTAAATTACAAGATTCGGAAAGATTTTCAAGATGCTCGCCAAACGTTCTCAGCTGCGTCAGGCAGGGCGCACACTGAGGGAAAACACTGTCTGAATGTTTTATAGGGAATTTCCATAGGAAAAATGAGCTATTGCAGTGACCCTTATGGTAAGACCCAAAGTCGGGATTAACAAATGAGCACCGATCATGGTTCCCAGAACACGTTTTGGGATATCATTAAAAATCATAAATATATATGTTGGTACACATGTTGGTTGTCTACGTCGCTCAGACAAGTTCGTTAGCAAAAAAAAATGCAAATATCGGAAGCACGTTTTTTGACCGGAAGTAACTATTTTTGAGATTTTTACTACGAGAATAAATGTTTTTTAGAGGTTTTTCTACAAATATAAATGTAGGGTGTTATTCTGCACATTTTGTTTTTTACGCGACCTAATAACTCGCTTGGTTCCCCCAAAATCGATCAAAATGTAAAATACCCTAGAAGTACCCTGTTCAAAGTCATGTGGTGGTATCTACCGTGGGGTTGGCCTGCGAACAACGCAATGCATTGTGTATTGAAGATACTCCCAATACGGGGATTGGAGTGCGAAGCAAGCAATGCATTGTGTATTGAAGATACTCCCCATATGCGGAACGGTATGCGAAACATTTTGCAGCTATTCAGCACCGTCGTGAATAGACCTATTTCCCAAATCGTTGGTTGAAACCCTAAAATATAGGCCTATAAATTTAATTTTGATAATTTGCTCAACTCACGTCAGCGGTTCAGCTGCGTGGTCGAATTATTTAAATTATAATACTCATTTTTGCTTAAGCGGAGTTAACATCCGTTTCGCCGTGTTCCTTCAAACGTCGAGGTGCACGATCGCTGAATGTTTGTGTAAATTAATGAGCATGTTTTTAGTGTTTTAATGTTTTACGACCTCAAACTGGTAAGAAGATCTGATGATGGGACGTAAGCCCCGAAACGCGTAATGAAAATAAAATTGGAAGTCACAGACGGTGGTACTTTATAACTTATTAATTGTCTACATGCAGCAATTTACTTGTATGTTTCCTCAGACTGAAGCAGTACATCTGGAGAGCATTTTTACCCTAAAGGTGTCACATCAGATTGTGAGTTCGACGTGGAAATATAAACCTGAGGGACTCACAAGAAGTTTTTTTTATTCACATAATGTTACAACTAAGCTTGGCTCATTTAGCAACTTCTAATCTATTATAACCACAGTGTGATGGGTAACAGCCCAATGGATGTTCCCATATAATGATTAATTAACTTAAACAATCAAGTCAGCTGACTTGGTCCTCTTGAGTCTACGAAGCGGACTGGGTGCATCCAACATCCTCAGGGTCCTCAGGGTGTTCGGGTGTTCCCGAAGGCGCTGATGGTGTCGTCTTGCATGCTTCTTAGTTTCTTCGTCAACCGTGTTGACCTTCAAGTCTCTATGTAGATCTGAGTGTCTGATAAACCGTGGTGCATTCACCACGACCCTAAGTACTTTGTTTTGAAAGACCTGGATGATGTTTCTGTTTGAAGGTTTGGCACAACCCTACAACTGGATGGATGCCATATTCCCCCATATTAGCTTCTCTACAAGAAGTAAACTTCGCGTCGCATTATGTGTGCGGCAATTCTTCCAAATGTTGAACTCTAAACCTGAAACACAACTTTTTTTTCACCAGAATAAGAGAGCTCATAGAAGACCTGAAAACTCATCCGGACAATATTTACAATTTTTGCCTTGTGAGTGTAACAAGTCGTGAAGTATTGTTAGGGTCATTGTGCATAATGACTCAACCTGAACATACACCTGATAAATGGACAACAAGCTGAGCACTTTGAAGAGTTGTTGAACTTTCCGAACTGTTGCGGCGCCATTGAATATTTATATTGAGGGGCCTTGGAACTATGATTCAGCTCACTACAGCTACATAACTTTAACCAATTTGTATTACAAGCAGTAATAGATGCTGATGGTAACTTTTTTATTTTACGTTTCGTCTGAAAACTGGAAAACGATGAATCGCTTTGAGCGTCATACAGTATTATAATTGTAACGAAATTATGTTGTTTTAGAGCGCGTTATGACAAATTTTCTGTGCTCATATTACATCTACATGCTCTGATATGTGTTAAAACGGCTTTAAAGTTTGGAAAGTTCTTAAAATTATTTGGATACGTAAACGAGATTATAAAAACTAAATATGAATTATCTAAAGATTAAACTTGTACGATTTATGCTGATGTGAATTTTAATCCTAAGACAAACACGTAAAGTTTTATTTTAAAAAAACTTGTTTTTTAAGTAACAATTGAAAACTAGCATCGTTTTATATTTAAAAAATAATAAACTAAAGTTAATATAAAAATTAGTTGATGTAAAAATTAACAATATAAGATTTTGTACATATTGTCAACATTACGAATTGTAAATTTTATTAAATAACTTTCCAGAGATATATAAAATAGTTTATTTGATTAAACACTTTGAAAAATTAATAAGAGCATAGAAAATTATAGTTTTACTAAAAAATTTTAAAAAGCTACTGAACTGGAACTAATATGTAGTTAGTTTGAACTGAAATAAATATAATTAGGGTTCAATCAAACCTCGTGTCGTAGCTACATTACTGTATAGTAAATCCAAGTAATTTCAATATCATTGGATGGTGTAACAGCACCTGTGTTCTTGTCTTCATAGCCTCACACACGGGAACTACACCTACGCTAAATTTGCTTCATATTGTAATATAATCTGTAGTGGGATTGCAGGTTACTTTTTGGCAGAACCGTTTGTTTTATCCTTCGTTAATTATGAAATGTGGATTAATTAAAAAGTCGAATGAATGTAGGGACAAAGATATAGATAATGTTATATTTAGAGAATGCCATGCACATAGATGACACATAAAATAATTTGTAATTGAAGGAAATAAAAATAATAGGTATTATCAAAGCGTGATCGCAAATAACCAGATGTGTCTTAACTGTTGCTACTGCGACTAAATGTGGAATTTACGGTTATTGTTGTAAAATCATTTTTATGATAAGCTTCTATGAAGAGCACTGTGTTAGCGTCAAGTTCTGATTGAGATTGAGGAAATCATTCACTGAAAATTTTCAAACTATCCACACTGCTTACTGTCATGACGTTTCGAGTCGATCAAATGGTTTCACAACATAAGAATGCACTCACTTTATGATTCGCGACTTTTACACATAACTGGAACTTACACCACTTGGCGAACAAAATAAAATAGGAACACATGTTTGCGTTTAATTTGTGTGCATTTGCTGTATTTTTTTTATACAGAGTGATTCAGGAAGAAACTTAGGAACCTTCATGACGTGTTCCACAGTGAAAATAAAGAAAATTTCACATGAACATTGTTTGAGATATGCGTCGTTTTCCAGTTCTTCACTATTTAGTTTTTTTTATATATACTAGGCCAGTGCTGATGCATTTAAAAAAAAAAATTAACAGCATGAGACCTACTGGAAGAGGATCAAAGTATTGCCCGAATGACGGGAAAAATAAATTGGAGTCGACAAAATGGAGAAGGGGTGAATTTTTAAGGGTTGAAATGTTATTTCACGGTTTTTCGCAATTTGCAACGAAAGTTGACCTCCTATCGAAAAAAGTTAAATATCAAAGTTGTTAATAATAAAAATATCTACAACTTTTGTATGTAACATTTTTCCACATAACCTCAAATTTTCCGGGAAAATCGGAAAACCCGATTTTTCAGTTTTTTATTTTTTTCTCGTGCAAAATTTTTTTTTTTTCACGAAATTTGGTGAAAATATAACTTATTATGTTTCAAGTAAGCCGTAATTTTTTTGTAGCAAAATGCAGACTTTTATTTTTTTTTCGACAAATTCCGAAAAAGTGACCTCATTTTCAACAGAAAAGTTTCACCGATAAAGTTTGTCTTTTCAAGCTTACCAGCCGGCATTTTCCCCGTTAAAGCATCTACTTTTAGATTATGTAATAAAAGAGTAGCACTACTATGGAAACATTTTCGAGAAAACGCCATAAAATAAAAAAACAGATTTTCAAAAATCAATTTTTTTACATTTTTGTTCTAAACTCATATTTATTTATTTATTGAAATAAACAGTTGAAACCTTTCGAAAATATTAATTTCATGTTACCTTAATAGGTAGGGCTGCAAAGAATAAACAAGGACATAAATAAGGATTTGATTATGATAGAAGGTCGAAATGAGGTTAATTTTTGGGGGTAAATATGGTTTTTCACGATTTGCAGCGAAAATAACATCCTACAAAAAAAGAGTTAAAGAAAAAAGTTGTTGGCAATAAAAAGATCTACAACTTTTATATTTAACATTTTCCCACATAACCTCAAATTTTCAGAGAAAATCGGAAAACCCGTTTTAATTTTTTTCTTGTGCACAACTTGTATGTTTGTCGCAAAATTTAGTGGAAATAGACCTTTTTATGTACTGAATTAGACCTTTTTTTTGTAATTTAAAGAAGTTTTTTAGTTACATTCACATCACGTTAAACTTGTCATAATATTGACAAAATAATTTATGAAGATGTAAGTGATTCAGAAGACACCACACATGAAGAACCAACAAATACTAGGCAAAATAATGAAAGTGAAGACGACGAAGAGCTTGACGATTCAACAGATAATGAAGCATCCGATGATGAGCAGCCATCGAAGAGGCTAAAGCTAGCGACTTGATTGTGATTTGATTGCATTAATAATTAACTTCCTCAGTTTATTTTCTCGAACGTTGTATTGTCTTTATGATTGTGGCAAGAATACATTGTTTCTTTTTTCAGTTTATGTATATTTGAAACATATCGTTCTATCACGATTTAAATGAATCGTCGTTACAATGTCAACGTTGACAAAAATTTTTTTTTTAATTTTATATTATTAAATGATGCAAGATATATTAAAATCCTTTAAAATTATGTTTGTGTGGGTTTCATTTAAATGTTTTACATTGAAAATTTACGAAAACATATAAAAAACAAAACTTTAATGTGTTCTAGAAATAATTAACGTTTAAAAATTACGCCTTTTTGTAATTTAAAATTACATTAAATCAAATTTTATTGTAAATACTACATATAATAATAATAATAATAATAATAATACGTTTTTGTAATAAACAGTTTTGTACTTAATAAACGTGATGTGAATGTAACTAAAAAACTTCTTTAAATTACAAAAAAAAAGGTCTAATTCAGTACATAAAAAGGTCTATTTCCACTAAATTTTGCGACAAACATACAAGTTGTGCACAAGAAAAAAATTAAAACGGGTTTTCCGATTTTCTCGGAAAATTTGAGGTTATGTGGGAAAATGTTAAATATAAAAGTTATAGATCTTTTTATTGCCAACAACTTTTTTTTTGTAGGAGGTTATTTTTGCTGCAAATCGTGAAAAACCATATTTACCCCCCAAAAATTAACCTCATTTCGACCTTCTATCATAATCAAATCCTTATTTATGTCCTTGTTTATTCTTTGCAGCCCTACCTATTAAGGTAACATGAAATTAATATTTTCGAAAGGTTTCAACTGTTTATTTCAATAGTTGTAATAAATAAATATGAGTTTAGAACAAAAATGTAAACAAATTTATTTTTGAAAATCTGTTTTTTTATTTTATGGCGTTTTCTCGAAAATGTTTCTATAGTAGTGCTACTCTTTTATTACATAATTTAAAAGTAGATGCTTTAACGGGGAAAATGCCGGCTGGTGAGCTTGAAAAGACAAACTTTATCGGTGAAACTTTTCTCTTGAAAATGAGGTCACTTTTTCGGAATTTGTCGAAAAAAAAATAAAAGTCTATATTTTGCTACAAAAAAATTACGGCTTACTTGAAACATAATAAGTTATATTTTCACCAAATTTTGTGAAAAAAAATAAATTTTTGCACAAGAAAAAAATAAAAAACTGAAAAATCGGTTTTTCCGATTTTCCCGGAAAATTTGAGGTTATGTGGAAAAATGTTACGTACAAAAGTTGTAGATCTTTTTATTATCAACAACTTTGATATTTAACTTTTTTCGATAGGAGGTCAAAAGCCAAAACGTTTGTTCAAATATTTTCAAAATGGCGAACGTTTAAAATTTTTAGTGTTAATTATCTCTAAAACTGCTAATTGTTCAACAAAATTTAAAAAGAAAAGATGTGTCTATTAATGACAAACGTTTTATTTGTTATTTCGATAACTTAAAAAAATAACAAAGTTATTGGCTAAAAACTAAAAATGTAGTATCTTGGTTTTCTTTGACTCTAACCTAGTTTTAAAACACATTTTCGAAATGACTTACTTTTTTTGTTTACAGTTCCGTTTTGTTGTGGTGTAATAAAACCAAACTTTTGTAAGTTTGTAATAATTGATTATTACAAGAAGAAAAAATTATAATTGATTTTATTAAAATTATTTTTCTCATAATTTTTTTCTGGAGCAATTTCGGATGTTATGGATAACAATATATTTAACAACTGGATATTTAACAAACTTTTCTCTTTATTTTAACTAGTAGAATCCTGAACGTTTCTCCGTTTCTTCTTGAATAACACTGTATATATTATGTTTTTTTCTTCTCAGTCTCAGTTCCCTGGTGAACTACGTTAGTAGGTGTTATGGTTATTGGTGTAGTTTTAGTTTAGTTTCTTTATTATATTCTAGGTTCCATATAGGCTAAGAAGGCTTGTGGTCCTGTAGTTTTAGTCACTTAATGGTAGCTGGATCACATGAATTGATTTAAGACATAAATAATGGAAAATGTCCAAATAATCCCAAATAACAAAACTGAACGTCCGTCATTACAATACAGTAACTGTAAAAGATAGTTTAATTCTAGTGGTTTTATGTCATATATTTATGTCAATTTTTAAATCCTAAAATGTGTGTTTTAAGGGGAGCCACCCATTTTATTTCGTACTAAATAATGTATGTAAATTGTTCTCATAAAATGCTATGGATAGAAACTTAAAGATTGGAATCCCTATAGATTTGTAACTAATACATATTTAGATATGTGGATTGTTATACCAGGTTGGTATGGTTCCACCTCTGTGATATAAGAAACTATCGACGTCAGTGCAAAGTTGTGGGCAATACAAACCAAACTGTGAAATTTGGAAAAATTATCCATTTTCGTTTTAAATAATTAATGTTGATTTTTTTTTATAAACCCAACAGTTTTTGTGTTAATTGGATTTGAAATTTGGATTTTTCGATTTTTGGAATGCTCCAGCAAATTATTAATGGTGGGAATAAAAAAATTATTACCATTTAAAATTAAATTAAAAGTACAACTTAAAAACATAATAATTTGTTTAAGGGGCAGGTAGAGAGTTACTAGTGAAAAACTTCAAAATTGACTACAGCTTATAAACTATTTTTTTTTTTTTTTTGTTTTAAACATTTCTGACTTAATAACACATGTAATTCCAAGTTTTTTATAGATATCTCACTATAAATCTATATATATATATATATATATATATAGATTTCTCACGTAATCATTTGTTGGTTTTGCTGTTATTTTTAACCAGGGTAGGTTGATCATTTTCGATCAACATTTATTGTGGCTCTTTCGTGTTCAAGCATCGGATCAACATTTCAAAACCAACAAATAAGGGACCCAATTACAAAAAACTTATACAATTTCTTATACACCCAACTTAGCGTCGTAACTGAGACCACCAATAGTTGATCTGTTTTATACAAGTTATATACAAAATACCGTTATTCAGAAAGTTTTGTAAGTTTTAAACCGGCCAGTCTCACTCGCTCGCTTTCCTAACTGCACACTGCCATCGGCCCGGCCGGCCTTGCCTACTTACCCTTCTACCTGCTACCTATTCATAGTTGAGGGAGGGTTGTTTATTGTTTTCTGCATGGTATATTAAATGGATTATTGGTTTAATATTTTACTTCTACACAATAGACGATATGCAAATTATAGTAAGTTCTTCATTTCTTTACCGATTTTCGTAAAACTCATTTTCCTATTGTTTTTTGGGATGCTGAGCAAGAATCTTTCACTAATTTTTACCTAATGTTAAAAATAAAAATAATTACTTGATTAATACGAATTATATATATTTTTTGTAAAGAATAAATCCATTTAT
>JAGFPH010003455.1:0-24374 GCA_018207615.1 Philaenus spumarius
GACACCTACATGACAAATGACTTCACAAGCGCTGGAGCGCCCTCCTCCCCATCCCACCCTTACAACTGTTCAAATTGTAACGGCTGCCACAGCTCAAGATGTTCCGCCTACAGTGTAATTACTAACTCTCAAAATGATTGTACATTATATAGTGAAAAAACACATACTATTTACAAATTCTTTAAATTCTATTCTCTATCCACCCATGAAAGATTGAATTTCATACAAGATAACAAATTTTGTACTAACTGTTTGAGCAATAGACATTTAACTGTCGATTGTAAATCTAGGACTACCTGCCAAGAATGTCATAAACGACATCACACATTTTTGCACTTAAAAGGAAATCATTCAAATCAACTCTCTAAAATGCCCAGCTGGCTATTCAACAAAACTGGACGTCAGCAACCGGATATGTAACTTAGTGACACCTCACCTCGGTTCCACCACTGAACTCTACAAACAGAAATTTAATTATACTTTCGAATTATTGCACAACTGAGGAAAATTCGAATACAATTGTTACGCAGAGAACAGCTAAAATATTACTTATAAATAAAACCTTAAATCAAGTTGTTACTTCTATCCTTGAACATTGATCTCTTACTATTGCGGTAAGAAATTAAACTTAAAATTACAACCTGCCACATTACTGCTACATGGTCTAGGAGATTCTTCAACTCAAATTAATGGATTAACTAGAATAAATTTATTTGATTTATACTCTTATAGGTACTCTATTTGATAATACTCTTGTTGAATCTAATCATACTGCTATTGTTATGCATCATATTACTTCAAATCTACTACACTTTGAAATTCCTTCTACATTAAAAAATAAAATAAACAATTTAAAACACGCTGAAAATCAATTCAATGCTCCATAACAGATTGGCCTGCTGCTAGGAGGGGTTGTTTTTGGACCATTGATTTCCAGTTCTAAGCTCGACTTGGAGACAATATGCCTTCCGCTATTAAAAGGGTCTTTGGAGTTATCATCATTGGATCACTCAAAATTCCAGTTACACTTTTGTCTCAAACCACTTATGTCTGAAATTTACTTAAATAAAAACTTGCAAAATTTTTGGAAAATTGAAGAACCGCCTTTAATTAATTTCTTATCAAAGGAAGAAGAGAAATGTAAAATTTTTTATATATCTACGTAACACGTGACCAAGACGGAAGATATATCACAAGACTACCTTTCAAACTCAACCCTTCTAGTATAGGGAATTCATATGAGTCTGATAAAACCCCGTTTCATGGCTCTAGAAAATAAACTAAATGTTAATCCACAGCTAAATTAATCTTATGATCATTTTATGAACAAGTATTTACAACCTGGACATATGTCTCGTAATGACTCATCTATAATGAATCAACACTATTTTCTTCCGCATCAAGGAGTTTCTAAAGAAACCAGAACCACTACTAAAATTTGCGTCGTTTTTGACTCATTCGCTAGAACATTTCAGGGTTATCACATAATAATGCACTTCACTGTGGTGCAAAACTACAAAATTATATAACAGATGTTATTTTAAATTTCCGCAAATATAAAATGCGAACCCAAACAAGATCTCAGGGGTCGCTACAACTACAGGAGATTAACTCTGCAGAAAACTACCTCATCTGCCTGGTACAACATCGACACTTCGTAACAGACAGCATGGTGCTTCAGGACAACCAACCATGTTCTAAAAGATTGCAGAGACTACAACTCTTTCTTTGTGACAACAATGTTTTACAAGTTGGTGGCAGAATAAAACACTCATCACTTTTCTTTGCGCAGAAACATTGCCAAAGAACCATCATATCACTCAATTAATAATTAGATATTATAATATTAAATATTTACATGCTGGTCCTCAACTAACTCAATCTATGCTAAATTTAAAATTTTGGATTTTGTCCACAAGAAGTGCTTTAAGGCGAAACCTTCGCAACCCCTTCCGCTAACGGGTGATATTCCATCAAATAGGGTTAATCCTTCAAGACCTTGCAGCATATCAGGAATTGATTTTGCTGGAACATTCTTTGTAAAAATTAACACACTTCGAAATTCAAAAACAATGAAGTTTATCAATGTGTTTTTGTCTGTTTTGTTACTAAAGCTATAATTTGGAAGTTGTAATGGATCTCTCTACCAATCTATTTATTGATGCCTTTAGTCGTTTTACCTCCCGCCGAGGACTTTGTTCAGATGTCTACACAGACTGCGGGACAAACTTCACGGTTGCCACTAAAAAATTAAACCATGTACTTTATAAATTATTACAACAGCCAGATTCCAAGTCAGTTTTATCAGATTTCGCAACGAAACGTTTAACATTCCACTTCATACCTCCAGCCGCTCCTCACATGAGAGGATTGTGGGAAAGCGCCATCAAGAGTGCTAAACACCATTTAACTCGCTTCATCAGCTCTCACTCTCTTCCATTAACTAACTTTGTTACAATTACAACCAAGGTAGAACCTATGTTAAACTCAAAACCGCTTACACCTTTGTCTATGGTTTAACTATTTACAGAAATCTTTACTTGAAATAAGACAGTAATCATGCTGTGAAACGCAGATAGATTATGACTAAATGAGAGCTGAGTTGTTAATGAATCATATTTTTTTGTGGTCTAAAAAACATAATCTTTTCTGCTGTTCTACTTCCTAGTCAATTTTATCGTCTTATAATATAATTTTAAAAATTGATGTAGGACGTCTGAACCTACAAATAAACACAAAAACAGCATCTAAAATCTAAAGCTTTGGATTAAAATGTTGAAAAGACAACTTGGAGTTCAAAATTATTTTGCTGTGTACAGTTTTACAAATGAACAGGCCGATATATTAATACTAGGTTTAATAAATATTTTATAAGGTAAAAATAAAACTTAAACAAAATTTCACAAAAACAACAATATAATTGTTACAGCTGTTTCGCTGTTAAGCATCATCAGAAAACTAAAACTAAAATGTTCAGTACAAATTAAACACACATCTATGCTAAGAGGGTGGGATGGAATAGCAAGGGAAAGGGGCTGACCTTGTAGTACCTGAGTAGGACAGTGAACTGACAGGTTGAGAAAATAGAAGGGGTTTCAACAAAGGGGATGGGTTAGATGTTTGTTTCATTTGTACTGTACATTTTAGTCTTAGTTGTCTGATGATGCTTGACAGCGAAACAGCTGTAACAACTATATTGTTGTTTTTGTAAAATTTTGTTAAAGGTTTTATTTTTACCTTATTATGGAATTTCACCAAGTACCGACTGTGGTCACACTTAATATAATATTTTATAAGTTGGCAACTGAACTTTTAACGATAAATTCATCACTCTTTAACTTAAACGACTAGTTAAAATATATTTTTACAGTTTTTTGTTTGGACTTTTGGGATTATTTATAAAGAAAATAATACACAACGTTTTGAGATTATAAATCAACTCTTGTTATCAAGAGAAAAACTAAAGCTATCAAATATACTAACAAAATATAAAATATAAACCTGGAGGACTATGCATATGTTTGATGTCAAACATAAAAATACAACAAAATAAAGAACAAGGAGGAAACCAGAACTGAAATGTAAAGAAAACTTAAAAACTAAATATAAACAGAATGAGAGAAAACACTGTCACCAAGCATAGTCGCTCACAAACTATGACGTATATGACAAAAATCATCATTATATCAAAGCCCACTAAAGAATACCGTTGAGGGACGGGCTTGTGTACACCGAGACCTTGAACGCTCCAATCGCCGTAGTGAGACGTTGTCACGTTCTTCCCACGCTTCTAACTGACTGCGGCTGACTCAAGGCATTTATAATTCTTTAAACTGTGCAATCAAGCCTCGAGCGGCAAATACCAGGAGTGTTCGAGGCTAGTAGATATGGCAACGCTGCGCGCCCATCCTATTGGCCGCCTCGCAACGGTATTCTTTAGTGGGCTTTGATATAGAAACCAATTTTAAAATCAGAATAGTTATAATGTGTAAGTTGTTAGTTTCATTGAGAATGGTGACTTTGTTGTTGAAACTCATTTGAACAATAACATATTTTGTAAGAATTTCTGTTATTTAAAACATGTAATTTATTCAATTTCAAGCCCAGTGTAGATTTTAAGACACTCTATTTCAATGCAAAGGATAACAAAATTAATTCATTAGATATGTCAACAATAAAGAGTTGAAGTAAGAACTTACACTTTCAACCGCATTTAGTCCGACTAACAACACATTTGGACTACTTCAAAAATTGTAATATTTTTTAGACTGTAAAAAGCTGCTCCTGAAAATTCAGTTATAGGCTAAACCAACATTGGCACAAATAAAAATTTTGTGGAAGTAATAAATAAGTCTTTTTATGTATAAATAAAATTCCACTATGTACCAATTATCACTGATATAAAAAAGTTACTTACATCTAAATCAACTTCCAATTTATTGATGTCATCTGTGGCTGCGTTCAATTTTTCCAATTCAATCTATAACAGAAAAAAGATTGCTTTAATTAAAATAATTTCCATAACATACATGTATAGAAGGTCTGATTGAATGCTATAAGCGGCCCAGCAGAAATAGTTTACATCAACGAGAGTCTCAGGCCAGCTCGCCGTAAGGTATTGAATGCAGCTCGCGCTTTCAAAAAGGAACAAGGCTTTACGTTTGTGTGGGTTAAAAACGGGAAGATTTTCCTCAGGAAGGATGAAGGAAGCAAGGCCATCATACTAACGAGCATGGATCAAGTAGCCGAACTCAAAAAATAAGGTAGTGTGATATAAAATGTGTGAATAAGTTAAAGTTTAGTGTTTTCATTATTTGTAATTTATACTTAACCCTGCTAAGTGTAATTTAAATGATCGACTCTTAAAACAAACAATAACAAGTAGTTTTTTTTTTCTGTTGAAACATAGAAATAAGAGTTTTAGATAGGAATATATTTGACACATTTGGTAAAAATCTTATAATTCTTCAACAAAATATAAGAAGTCTTCGAAAGAATTTTGATGAATTTGCACTTAAACTACTAAATGTAAATGTTCCTCCTCAGGTAATAATACTTACGGAAATTTGGATTGATGAAAATGAATCTAATATGTATAATTTGCCTGGATATGTCTCTTATTCTAAATGTAATTGTTTACAAAGATCAGGAGGTACATTAATATTTGTGGCAGAATATCTTTCCTGTATTCGAGTATTGAAGGATCCCATTCTAGTTACAGCTGATTGTGTCCATCTCAAGATAACACTGGCAGATAACATATTTGTAGAAATACTAGGAATTTATAGATTACAAGAGTTTAGCCCCAATCGCTTTACAATAGAATTAGATAATTATTTACACTTAATTAAAAATAGAAATCTGATAATTTGTGGAGACATAAATATAAATTTGTTGGAAGCTACAACTTGTGTTAATAACTATTTGATGGTTATGGCTAATCATGGTCTCGTAAGTAAGGTTAAAGAACCGACGAGAATTAAAAATAATTAATTTTCTCTAATAGATCATGTGTTTGTCAGATGGAATGTTAACTTAGAAAATGAAATGATAACATGGGTTATCGATTCCCAGGTTACTGATCATTTTATGACTTCTTTAAGTATTAAACATGATCGAGGATTCAAGAGACTTGGAATTAATATTGGTAAACGGATTATCGATTTTAAGATATTAAACAAAGCTTTAAGGGATGTTGACTGGAGGGTAATGTATACATCGTCCACAGTCTCAATCGCTTATTCTCACTTTTCAAAAATTTTGGAATCATGCATTCAATCATCTTTTAGATTGCCAAACCTAAAGAAAAATTTTAAAAAACTGAAACCGTGGATGACTGAGGAGTTGATGATTAAAGTAAACACTAAAAATGCATTATATAAGAATTGCTTGAAAGAACCACTTAATGTGCTGTTAAAAGACGGTTATGTAAGAAGCAAAACGTTGTTGAAACGGGATATCTTAAATGCGAAAAATGAATATTATAAAACTTATCTCGAAAGCAATAAATTAAATCCCAGGCGCCAGTGGAAGTGTGTTAAAGAACTCATAGGAGAATCTGGGAGTCCATTAACTCAGTTAATTGTAAGAGATACTGACGGCAGTGTAGAATCCGATCCAAAAATAGTAGCGAATATATTTAACAATTTTTTTAGTTCAGTAGCATATGACTTACGATTGAGTATAGACAGAGATAAAACGTTTATTAGAAATGCAAGAATTAATTTAGATTTTGCTAAAGATAAATATTTTAAAAATTCACTATTTTTATACCCTACTAACTGTACCGAGATTCAAAATATTATTAATACTCTTAGTGCTCGCAAAGCTCCGGGGTATGACTCAGTAACACCGGTTATAGTTAAAGGTATTGCAGAAAATATAATTGAACACCTCGTTTATCTTATTAATTTTAGCATGTCCTCAGGTGAATTCCCAAGGGATTTAAAAAATGCTATTGTCGTACCTCTGTATAAAAAATCGGATAAACAATGCCCTAGTAATTATAGACCGATTGCGTTGCTTTCAATCTTTTCTAAGATACTTGAAAAAATATTAAAATCTCGATTGGTAAATTTTTTAGAGAAAGAAGGTTTTTTTAGTAAAAATCAATATGGATTCCAAAAAAAGATGAATACTGAAAATGCCCTTTTGAATTTCTTTGAGAAGGTTTATGAAGGAATGAACGACGGTGATTTTAGTGCTGGAATTTTCGTGGATGTGATGAAAGCTTTCGACACAGTAGATCGCACTATTCTCCTAGATAAGATGTATAAAGCAGGGATAAGAGGAGTAGCATATGAATTGTTGTTATCTTATCTTTCTGGAAGAAAGCAGAGAGTGAAGGTCGGAGATAGACTCAGTGAAGAAGTTGAAATAATCTATGGAATTCCCCAAGGATCTGTGTTATCAGGGCCATTGTTCCTTATATATGTAAATAGTTTATGTGACGGTATCTTTAAAGGAATGTTAACAGCATTCGCGGATGATACTTCACTGTTTTACAGATCTAGAACTCTTCAAGATTTACAAATCAGTATGCAAAACGATATTAATTTACTTAGACTTTGGTTTACCGACCATTGTTTGGCAATGAGCCCTAAAACCCAAGCGTTAATTTTTAACTTAAATAATAAAAAACGTGTAAACTTATCGCTCAAATACCATGAAGTTAATTGTACATCACCAAACTGCAACTGTTTGCCCATTGCTCTTGTAGATGAAATTAAATACTTAGGATTATTTGTTGACAGCAGGCTAAGTTGGAAGATTCACATAAATTACATAAAAAATAAGGTTATTAAATACACAAGAATTTTCTATTTACTTAGACCCTTTTGTAGTCAGAATCTATTACGAACATTGTACTTTGCCTTTGTAAATTCGAAGTTAGAGTATGCTTTAACCTTATGGGGAGGCACTTATAATACTACAATGAAAGCAATTGTTGTTCAACAAAACTCATTTATTCGTATTATACATAATAAATCAAAATTGGAACATGCTTTGCCTATTTATAGTAAACTTGAGATTCTACCTATAAAGAATTTGTATATTTATAAGGTATTAAAAGTTTATTATAATAAAGGTAACAAACAACGAGAAGATATTCGAAACCCTGCTGTAATCCTTAGAAATAATTTGAATGCGTATGTCCCAAGACCTAGACTTACCTTATATAAAAAGTTTTTCACCTATCTTGCTCCGAAGTTTTATAATTGCTTGCCCCATCAAATTAAAATTGTTAACAGGTTAAGTAAATTCTTAAGATTGTTAAAAACATATCTTCTGTTTCATAACAATATTTCTATGTTTTATGACTGTTTAGAATAAGATATGTTTTATAAGGAATATGTTTGTGTTGTTTTATTGGTAGGTGTAAGAATATGTAATTGTTAGGGTAGGATTTCTGTTTTTTTGTTTCTTATGTTAACTAAGGTATATATTTCTTATTTTGTTATAATTAATATTATTTGTAATAATTATTTGTCCCGTATAAATAATAAGTACCTTTTGTATTTTGTTCGTTCTTCCATTTTGAGAGAAGAATATATTTTAATCAATTTTGGGAAATTGTCAAATGTAACCGATCAGCCGCTACCTCTCTCTCTAGCTCTTGTCTTTTAGATTTTTAAGTTGCATATGTATCACCCCAAACAGGTTTTCTATAAACCTCGGGGTCTGACTTTATTAGTCTTAAGTTCTTGTGTCAAAATTGTAATCTGACATGTATATATGTAACTATTTGACTAATAAAGATATTTCATTTCATTTCATATAATAAAATGTAATACATAAGTACACAGGGCCGGTTTGTCCATATAGCTAGGGCGAAAAATGTTGAGAGGCGCAAAATTGAGGATTTTTTTAAAATTTGGGGATTTAAAAACATAAACTAAATAAAAGTTTAGTACTTTTGCACGTTTCTAGGACTAGCTTAGACAAATGAATTACTAGGTAATGAAAGGTGAAGGGTATTTTATTTAAGTTGTCCATTTTATTTTAAAAACAAGACTACACCGGAGGTTATGTCAATGAGCAAAAACTTGGAAAAAGCATTAAGAATAGAAAAGATGAAGTTTTGAATGAATCTGACATTGCTGCTGGAATTTCTTAACATTTGTGTAGCCCTTCGTATTTTTCTTACGTTGTCACTTCCGTAGCTAGTGCTGACCGAATTTTTTTTAAACTTAAGCTAATTAAAACCTATCTGCATAGTACAATGTGCCAGGAGAGTCTAGTGGGTCCAGCGACAATTTCTATTGAAAGTGAAATAGCAAGACAGTTAGACTCAAAAGCCTTCATACAAGAATTTTCTAAGTAGAAAGCAAGAAAAGTACCATTAGGAGTGTAGGCTAAATACTGTTAATCAGTATCACAAAGTGACTTTTGGACCGTAGTTAAGAAAACAATAATCCAACAACAAAAAATATCAAGTAGGCCTACTCTTTGTGTATTTTTTTTAAGTGTTATGAAAACAGAAAAAAACTATCTGTAATCTAACTGTGAGTTTATGTTTGTTATTGAGAGAACTGAACATAATGCTATTATAAAACCTATAAACTCATATACCTGACGTAAAACTGTGTGATATGTAACTTTTCTAATACTAATTTAGATTTCTAATTATTAATCTACAGGGTGTACAGAGCGGGTGGCCGGCTTGCATAGCATTGAAACGAGAATACTTAGACATTTAGTTTAAACTGATAACCCCCTATTTCGACCCCAAGGAATTCAGGAAAAATGTTTTCAACCCTCTAAAATGCCCCAAAAGGGTATTTTTTGGGGGTGGGGGTTGGTTTTTGGGAAATTTTCAAATGTAAAGGTAGGTCGTGTTGTACCTCATTTTAAAGGTCTCGGGGTACACTGATCATTAAAACAAAATTTTTTTCATTTATCTTGCACCGTCAATACAAGGTGGCCCGAAACATCATAAAAACTTAAGTTTACATATCTTTTTACATCTGACATAAACAATTTTTTTAACAGCTACAATTTTTAAAGTACATTGACAAAGATGTGACCTTTCAAACAATACCTAATTTTGGTAGGTTTTCTCACATTTTTAGCAGGTTTCAAAATTTACAACTTTTAGAAGTTTAAAAAGTCAATATCTCAAAATTTTCAAATTGCAATGTGGGTCATTTTACATATCAAATTGAAGCCCTTACAATTATCAACATTTTTCATATTTGAATTTTTTCATTTCTCTATTGGCTTAAAATTTACAGAAAAATATTGTTTTTCTCTTTTAAAAATCCGGGTTTTAGTTGTCAACATTAAATCATAACAAAATTTAAGTTAACCGGTGAGCAGTTGTTTTTTAAGCCTACTTATAACGTACACAAAAACTCAGTAATTCTAAGAAAAAGAATTCTCTAAATTAAGAATAGAACATAAGAACTTTTGTTTATTGCAACCTCCAGATTTTCACCAAAAGACTACATAGAACATTTCTGGTATCTAACTACAACTAGAAATATCCTAACATTTTTAACAATCAGGCTGCCTGATGATTAAAAAATATATATTTAGAAAATGAATTACATATCAATCGGACTATAATTAAGAAAGTTTAAATTAGTTTAAATTTTCACTATTATGGTGGAACTTTAAGTCCTTTCGTAGGTGGGCAACTTCAAAAGAAGTAGGCTATTCGTAATTATTCAAAAGTGAGTTTTATTTGACACAGTACAAACATAACAAAGTTAGCTTTTCTTGGCCATTTTGAGTGGGTTCCCCAGGAAGTTAAGTAAAAATAGATTGTTATAATTTTATTGCTTTTGCTTCCATTAAATTTCAATGAAAATAACAAAGTTAAATTTTACCAATTTTTCAGAAATTCTTTGGGAGATGGGTTGAGTTTTAAAAATGGGGGGTTTCGGAATTTTCGGTTAATTCATGAGGTAAAGAGGAAATACAAATAACTTAACAAATTTACTTTTAAACTTTTTAAATTTTAATTAATTAATAAGGTTTCATTTTCACCCAATCGCATTAAGTACTGCTCAGTTCCAGACTCTACCGACCATTCAAAACATATTTTAAAGGAATTATCAAATCAATTTTTAGTCTATTACAATTGATTTTGTCATTACAGTATGCATTTGTTGTTTGCATCACAAGGTTCATCATTATGCTTTCTTTCTTCCTGTTTTATTAAAGACATTAAAAGCTAACAAATAATATTAGTGTGAGATCTTGCAATATTTCATAATCCTGTGGTGCCCATCCCCCCCACAATTTTTAATACCCCCTCCCATAAAAATTAGTTCAAATAAAAGCAATATGCCACTGAAACACTCTTTTATTATAGTACAAATAGAATAAAATAAATCTAAAAGTAGAACAATTGCTGATACATTTTCTATTTGAAACTGAAAATAATGAATTTATTTCCAACCACTAAAACACATAAAAACTAATTATTATCTTGGAAATTGACTGATTTCAATTTTCCGGTAGTTGTGATCAATAAACGAACAACTAACTAGTTATACAAAAAAATATTGAGTCCAGTCTTTCTGAAAAGGTGCGCAGTAACTCCATGTAGGGTACAAACAAGAGATAGTGATTAGGGTAAAGAATAAATTTACTTAATGGTTAAGTACCACAAGGTGTACTATTTACACACAAAACTAGATAAACATTACTACTAACTTAACAATGGCAATAATATATAGGTACTGAACAAATGATTTTACAAAATATATTTTTAAAGTGCATAATCACAATTTTCCAGTAATAGTTGTGAATAGTGACAAAACAATTAACTAGTTATACAAAAAATATTGACTGGGCTTCGGCGAGTGTACCACGCTGCCTGGGCGCAGAGTTGGATGTTACCAAAATGGCGGCCGGCCATGAGTCACCATAGTCCCGAGCAGCGACCACAGAATTAAATATACTGGACAAGTCGAACGCAAGAGTGAGGCCTGTGTTAGAGTCAAATACTCACACAAAATGGTGGATGCAAGTCGCGAGCCGCCGGCCAGCAGCCCGTACATGTTGCCACATTACCCGCGAAACGAAGCTCGTGTTCTAACTGTTGTATAATAGAAACTACAATAGCTAATTTTTCAAAAAATTCTTTTCGGAAAAAGTAGCTTTTCAGCTACATTTCTCTCGCTTACATGACGCACCTGCCCTAAAAACAAAAAAAATTCTCGCAATGCAACTTCTGATGTCACAAATTAAAAAGTATTAAAAGGTTTGGACTTTATTCTGTTTTTAAAGTGCCAAACCATTTATATTTTCCAATTGTGAACACACCATTAGCGTCCCACACTATTAAACTGTAAGTTTGTCAAATTTCAAAGATTTTCGAGCATTTTCAGCAATTGAAACCACGGTGTAAATGAATAGGGCGCACTAAAAATGGCACACCTCTCTAGGCCCGCTCGACGTTTCTATCCTCACACAAGATGGCCGACCTAAATTCAATTCCCCCAATGTACAGGGTTATGGCATAACCAGTCTATTTAATTCTGTGGTCACGAGCGTCGGCGGCTATTCAGTGCTCATTTACCCGCCTTCGCACTGGCTCTGCGAAACTTATGCACATTTTTATCTTATTTAAAAAAAGATTCACCTTCTTTGTTTATATGTCAGGAATCACTTGACAAAAGTAGTGACTTTCTTAGACCAGTAGACTTTTATTTACCAAGTAACAGAAACACATCGATAAAGTTACCGTATAGCTTTTTATTTGTTCTTCTTATATACTTTGTAATTCGTAATTATGCGTTACTTTTTCCTACAATAATAAAGAGGCTTTATTTATTCATTTCTATACAGTATAATGATGTAATATTAATACATGGCTTAATAATTGTCATGATATATAGTTTTGCTCAGCCATGTTGATGTTGTCATTGTTTGTTACATGTTACATACTTCGTTTTTCGTTATTATGCGTTACGTTTTTATATTACGAAGAGGTACCGTATTATTTATTGATTTCTACACAGTATAATGTTAATACACTTAAATATCATTTTATACAGTTAGCTAAGCCATGTTGATTATATGATAGACAATGTTAAGATTTAAAATAAATCATTAGTATCATACAACATTCTAAATCATTTTACCTTTAATCTTTAGGTGGTTAGTGAAAAAAATGTTTGTATTAACGGGGAAAAACAGCTAAAATTTATTAGGTACTAAAGCTATGTAAGTAACTAACAAAACCTTAGGCCGGCCCTACATTGGCGTCTGGTCGGGTCTGAAATAAACAAACACATGACGCACCGTCCCCCATGGAGCCAGTGCTCGTTCCGGGGAGGGGAGTCGGGTCTGAACTGGTCTGACAACAATCAAACAGGTTTGTTTTTTCTTCCAGTTGCAAGGAAGCTTTGGTCGAGGTAGTGCGTTTTAACATAATCTATTGAACAGGGTGACTACGCATAGATAGGCAGGTTGTGTAAAATTCACTTTGACGGTGGTTTTCATTGAACTCATGAACCCATTTTCCTTTATGCGAGTTTAATAATAAATTCCTCGTCCATTTTTCAACTGTAATAGACAACTTTCCTCTTCGAGAGTTGACACAGTTCTGGTTCTTCCGCTCCTGGCTGAAACCTAGCTGCAATGTAGGAGCCCTGAGTCTGGACTGGTCTGGTCTGGTGGCCAGATCGACTCCGCTTCCAATGTAGGACTGACCTTAGAGACAATAAATCGTGTGCGAGATGGTCGGCGTGCGCCGTGAGAATTGAGCGAGATTCTGGCGCGAACTAAATCGTATCTTTAAACTGCTGTAAATACTAAACTACTTGAGTTGATTTATTAAAAACGTGTTTCATAAAATTTAACTTATTGGCTCAAAACGTTATGCTTACTCCTGGTCTCTGACCAAAAAACAAAAAAGTTCCTCACAGAACAACTTTTCATGTCACAATTTAAAGTTCCATATTAAGTCCTAGCTTTGGTAATTTACCTTTAAAGATTGTTTATAATTAATAATGTTTATACCATTATCATCCCACACTAATATTCTGTCAGTGTGTAAAAATTCAAAGGAATCAGAGTGTTGTAAGTGTTCAAAACAACACTGTATTTGAAACACGCGCATCACAATTTTAGTGTCACTCCGAGCCGTTTCGGCTTTCTATACGTTCCCGTGATGGCGGACTTAGGCGCACTTTTCGTTTTATGTTCGTCGATGTACAGCCTGCGAATTGCCATATCTTACTTTATCTTGTTTACTGTTTTAGCTCTTCGTCTATTTCAGTCCATTAGCGATAAAGGTTACTGTTTACTATTATAGGAGTTGATTAGTTGGGTTGGTTTGCTTGAAATATACTGGGACTAGATTCAATAGGCCTACTATAAGTTAGAACTTCAGGCTATTTTTCCCACATTTTTTTAGGGTGAATTTATTTTTTAATGTTAATGTTAATTTGTTGTTAGAATACATAAATACAAAACATATCTCAATACGGAAAGATTTGGTTCTGACAAAGTAATAGTAAACAATTACCTGGGTCAGAAACATAAGTTATGGAAACACAATAATACCTCTAACATATGTGGCTTAGTAAAAGAGACAATGAAGATGAAGATATGGCTTTTAAAACTAATGAAGAAGAGTAAAGTAATTACAAATTGAGTGCAAGTGACCCATTCAGAAGGAGAAACTGATGAGCTGGAAGAAATTTTCATTCAATCAAAAAATAAATCAACTTATGTTCTTGGTAAGGATAAACTAACAAAGTAGCAACTTTCATCTGTATAGCGTTATTATTTTTTAAACTTAATTATTGAGATTTAATTTAAAATTACATAGTATAAACAATTGACTAAGAGTTGATAGTCTACAAGCACAAGAAGATGAGCAAAATACTCACTTTCATTTAATAGCTATACTGTCTTTTGTGCTTCCTAAGTTTACGATCAGGGTTTTGTTATTTTTTAGCATTGCAGGTTAGGTGGTGTATACTATAATTTAACAAAAGAATTATTTTACATAAGATTGCCTAGCTTACTTATGACCTAAACCCAATTAAAAATTATACTGGAACTAAATTGTGGTGTCTTATAAGTGCAACACCATAAATGGTGCACATAGTACTAAGCATTCTTTAAACTAATGCAAAAACGAAATTAATGAGCTCAGCTTTTTCAAGTTACCTGAACTCTAGGGTCTACTGCCTCTCCTTCACGATCAAATTCTGTATCCTGCTTTGAATCTATTGGCTTTTCACTCATAGTTTATATTTGAACTGAATATGTACAGATATTAAAACTATATGTATTATTTACTGCTTCTTTTGATTCGAACAATCATATTTTACGTTTATAACAAAAAGACTACGTTAATTATTTCTGTCAACAACTGTCAGATGTTAATCTGTCGTCTGTAATTTCTCTTACCAAAACACCACAGATTATATTTTGTATTATAGATCGGTGATTCAGTGTACTGCACTTGTTTGTGACAATAGTGGCATACACGCCTGCTTTGATTGGTTAGCGATGTACTTTCAATGATGAGTTTCAAGTTAAAGCCCAAACAATTAATAATTCAATACAAGATATTTATTGTTTAGTTGTTTCACTAAAACATAATTATTACGGAGTATTATACAGTCAATTTAGGTCTGTTTGTCATTGCTGAAATCTGAGATTTTAACCAAGCTCTGTTTTTCTTCTAGTTCATTGTACCAATTCTAGGTCTTAACTTTGATTATGGACTTGTATAATCAAGGGTCTTACACAGATACAAAACAAACTCTATGTAACAATTAATTGTAGTTGTAATTTAAAATACAGTATAGCTGAACACCAAATTTTGTGTTCTAATTTAAATACTTTGTATAAAACTGGAATTTATAGGAAAACTATTACAAAATTCAATTTCTCTAAATTAATAAAATAATCGTGTACAAATACAATCTCTCTAATTTATTTTGTGCAATCCACAAATAATACTGAAATTTTCCTTCATTAAATTTTTGAAATTATATTTTTTGTAGTTTCTTCTCAAAAAGTGGCATTTGGTGTAGTAAATTTTAAAACAAAAAAAGTCAAGTAAATATTTTGTGTTTTGTCTCAATATAATAGTATCGCATATATTTTATGTTCTTTTCGCTGTTTTGCATTGTTTATAGACAAGCATGAATGATCTAAGAGCAGTAGTTTCTTTAATCATGATTTTGTTTTTTTGTTTCTTTATTTTATACCTTTTGATTGCCACAGATACCGAAAAGGGCCCCCACTACCAGTCATTTTATCGGTCAAAAACTTAACGTGTTAATTAGTCAAAGATGACAGTCTGTTAAATAGTAGGAACGATTCATACATACCGTAGCAAAATTAATTATATTATGATGTAAATAAATTTACAAAATATCACAAGAATTCCTGCATGACAATTTTTTTCTAAGTGGTATGGCAGTATTTATTTAGTGTAAACTTTAGTCTATGTAACACAAATATATTTTACAAAATGTATATAACATTTAAATGGTTTAAGTTACATGCACTCATTTTTGTAATTTAAGGAAAGCTAGGTTTAATTATCTTATTTATATTTATGTAATGTTTGCAATTAATAAACTGGTGAATCGCGGTTCTATAATCAATCCAGTAGATTGCACTCCGTAATTTGATCAGCCTTCAGTCGGATAAAGTTTCTGTTTACAGCTCCATGTCAAACGCTGTGTGGCACTAGTGGTAGGGGTATTTTCTCTAAATATTGTTGAATTGTTGAATTGTCTCTTCTGTCTGTGGTGCTTCCGTGCTTCTGCTTTCTGCTTATGGTGAATGGTGAAGTGGTACTGGTAAGTGTTGTTAAAAAGTTTAATCTATGGATGTGTTGTGTAAAAAGTGTCATTATTTTGTAAAAAAAAAGAATTAATTATTGTGATTTGCTTATAGTGCTGTAAATAAAGTCGGTAAGGTCTTATATACATGTACTTTATGTTAAAGTCTATTTGAGAAATATCTGTCATATTGTGTCTCCAAAGGCATGTTAATAGTTTCACTGTTCCATGACCTGAATATATCTCGTCTTTTTGTAGTTCCAACTTCTCACATTCAACAAATTTCTGTTTATTGTTTGTTGCATTTATAGTGCATGTATAATTTTAAAGTTTACTAGGTAAAATTGTTTGTAACTGATTATAATAAATTGTAATCAGAATAGTTTGCTAAATACCTAAAGAAACCTGCTTAAAATAGCCTAATTAAATGTAATTCTAATATAGTCTGAAACTATGTGCCTAGACTAGATAGTCCTTGTAGTCCCTTTCTCTAAATTATTCTTAAGGTTACATAGTTGTTGAAATATCTTATAGACCAAAATTAATCTATAGGTCTGTAGTTATTTATGTCCAGCCCTTTTTAGAACATGTTAAGCTAAGTTTTAATGGCAGTTATTTGGTTCAGTATGACCATACAAAAAGATAGGTGTATCATGGGTGTTATTTTTTTTACTTTCATTCCCACCTTACTTTCTTTATTATTTTGGAGTCAATTTTAAATTTGAAAACCTGTAAACCTGGAAGTAAACTTTTAAACTGAAAATATTTTTATATATTAGCCTAGAACAACTTGGGTTTCCTAAACCTGAGAAAAATGAGGGTGACTAACAAAAAAGAAGAGATTTAAAACTTATACTTAACCTGTAGGAAATAAAAATGACTGCAATAGAGGTTAGGGACAATAAGTACAGAGTAGTACCGTATACTGGAGTTTAGACGAGATTAGGTCTAGATTAGTTCAGTTTACCATTACTTTGTCAGAAGCAAACCTTCCCATATTGAGATGTGTTATCGGTAATGAACTGCAATCGACAAATAAACATGTTTGAAGAACCGTAACAACAAGATATATAGCATAAATGAAAGCATAAAAAAAGAGCCTGAAGTTCTGACTTATTTTCTTCAGTCACATGTTTGCCATAACTGATTACAACCACCCGCCTGTGACCTGCACTTTTAACAAACCTGCTCGTTGCAAAACAACTTAATTGATGTTACTAACTTAGGCTACTATATATGTTTACAAAGTGGAAACATATTGTGACTAGAGACTGTAGGTTAGAACTTCAGGCCTTTTTATATTTTCATCAGTTCAAAAAATACATAAGCGACACTAGTTTTTCATCAGATGATGACTTTAAATAAGTTAGTCATTCGTATTTCTTTTTACTAACCTTGAATCATGTTAATTCATTGTTAGAATATATAAATATATAACCTATCTAAATATGGGAAGGATTGCTTCTGACAAAGAATAGTAAGTTTAAACAATTACCTCCTATTGATATTATTGTTTTTATTTGCATAGTAAATATATGCAAATGTTATGTCTGTATTTCAGACTGAAATGCATTTCTCAAGTCTTAATAAGTAGCCTACACACGCTTGAAAATTTCCCTACATTGAAATCATAGGAAACATCCTAAATATTTTGGTGTGAGAAAATAGTGGCCTTTAATATTAACTAGGCTACTTAGTACTTTATATGATCAGTATCTATATATTTAAAAAAAGTCCTGCTTTTTATTCAGTCACTTCCTAAAGTTAATACTTAACTGATTTTGATAATGCTTTTTTTATTTAAAAGATAATTTCAAGTTCAAGTCACTGTGAAGCTATATTTTTGATTTACACTTTTATTTTGTTTACATTCCGAGTTTTAAAATTGCATCAGTATGCTACAACTAAATTAATTGGAAATCATTGGTACTAAACAGCTGATAACCTAATTGAGTTTCAAATAATAAGTTATTTACTTTACTCAACTGTCAACAGATGATTTAGATTATATTGTTGATGTGTTTAGGTCAGATTTTTTGCTGTGAATGTTAGTGTGTATTTGAACTATGAAGTTTTCTTTAGGCTTTTTATTTTTGTCATCCCTGATAATAAATCAAAGTAATATTGTTACAATATGCGGAAATGGCAATTGAATTGAGAATTTGAATACTTTTAATAAATTAAAAAGGTGAAAAACAAGTTGAATTTTGTTACTTTACATCAAAATTGGTTGAATTTCGACCACAGAGGTACTCGTTATTATTTAAATTTTTAGTGTTGCAAAAAATATACCGTATCTGTAAAATAGTCTTATAATATCCAAATAGGCCTATGTTTTTACAAAATACAGATAAGACCATTTATTGTTGTAACAACCCATATGATTTCTAAGGGGAAAATATGTTGATTTTACATAGCCTACACTTAGAAGTAGGCCTACAACAAGATATGCACCAACACAAAAACTAGTACCCGGTAAAATTTTTTTTATAAGTTAACCAAATATTTCTGTATTAAAAAATATTCACAATACGGTACATAATTTAAAAAAAGAGTTGGTGAAGGTGTAGGCATAGGCCTATTCTTACAATTTGCCTTAAGGCTATTATTTTTTTTATCCTAATATATTCGAAATAATTTAGAAATCTATAGACAAAAATTAATTATTTGATAAAAAGTTAAGTTTATCCAAAAATAACTTGCTAAAGCAAATTTGTGATACTAAGGCTTGTTGGTGGCACTACAATCCTCCCTGCACTTTAATTGCACTTTTTGTGGTGGCACTTTATTTTTTTCCTCCACATCATTCTGTCTGACAAGAACTGTTTTTCTCCATCCGCTCACATCCAGTATTGCCTTAGCATCTTCTCTTATGCTATCTTGGACTAGCTTGCTGTAACACAAGAAGTTTTTTTCAGGATTTGTTTTTTTTCCGTAAAAGCATAACAAGCAGTAAAAAATAACTTCAGCTCATCCATGTATATTATTTTTAAAGAATATTTTGAGTTTATTTTTAAGTTACTAAACAGGGTTGTCCAAAATTTGAGATTTTTATTTAAAAAATGTGATTTACGATAATAATAGATAATAATTTTTATTTTGTATTCAAGTGAGTCTACTTTGTTCTGGTAAAATATAAACTTGAATTTAGGTTACCGTACTTGATTATAGGAACTGTGGTGTAGCCTACCTATATTCAGTTCTAGTCACAGAGAATCTAAACGCTGAGAAGTGATTATAGGTAATTATTCAATACTGACTCATCTCATTATTTTGCACAATAATCTCTGACGTAAAATAGATTTTCATGTTATCAATTCTAAACACTCTAGATTATAAAAAATCACTTACAATAAGCAAATAATTTTTTTATTTTAAATTAAGCCTGTTTCTACTGAAATAATTTAACCGACTAAGATACGCCTACCTGCTTCTTTGCCTTCCATGGATGGTGAGGTAAGAAGAACGGTCGTAGAGAAGGAAGAGGCCGAAATGTGCTCAACAGAGTTTATGTTAGGCCTACTAAAATATAATGCAAATATTTTGTAGTAAAATAATTTCAAAATATGCCGTGAGTTAGTTAAGGAAGTTAAAAAAAAAAAAATCAAGGTATGTCAGGGAAATAATAAACGAAATCCTATAAAAACCCTGCTGTGCTTTTTTTGGGTGGTATGGAGCACAAGCAGGTAAAGCGGGAGTCTGGGGGCATTACAAATAGCTGAAACAAAATATAAATATACAACAGAATCATATTTTTTTATTTACTGTGTTCCCAACTGAAATCAAGCTCTGCCATAGGTAATAATTTGGTATTATGGGTTCTCATTTTGCTTCATTATATTACATCTAGGCCTACTCTTTGATTTAAAAATAGGCGAAGGAGCAAAATATCCTTAATTGTCTGATTATTGTGCATAGGACTTCTCCATCTTCCTTTCTCTTTAGTAATAGTTAAATACTCAATTAGGTAAATTTTTCCACGGTCTGTAAAAATCTTTCCAAATAGCCTACCTTTCATTGCTAATATTTATTCTTTTGTATTTAAAACATATTAGGGATGTTTAGGGGAGTTTGTGTGGCAGAAACATTGTTCATTAAATTTGCCTGGAACTGTTGCAACCTTGCTAGCATTAGTAAACTGTTAATACATAATCCTATTTACTACATTATTACTCTTATGAAACAGGAAAAATTTCTATGAAATTATTTATGTAAACACAAATTTATCCCATTGTGATAAAACTTTTACACTAAGTATTTCCCTCTGAGTGAGCAAGTATTTCAAAATGAAAAAAAGTGAATAGTCCTTCCACATTTTATTTACAGTATTTAAATTATATCGACTTACTTCATCACTTTTATAGGCAGCTTCTTACACAAGACAGCTAGCTGCTTGTATTGAAATGCTGCAATTTGTAAAATTAAAGCCAAAATGACTTAAATCCAGTGTGGAAGTACTACAAAGGTCTTTTATTTAAAGTGTAATTCCACCAAGTGCCAAAAGGCTAATTTTTAAAATATGGCTGAAGAATGATTGATATCTTGAACAAAATGTGCGAGATGATAGGTTTGTAATTTCTAGTTCCCTTAACACCCGGGTTCAAACTCTACTTTACTATATTAACAACAAAGGGACAGATCAATAACAATGCATCAGTGGTTCAGTGGCAATAATATATATCTCTCTATATTTATTCATACAATGCAATGATACAAATACATACGATCTGACACCTTAGCCTACACTTATACTACATACATCTCTTATACCAGGTATTGACCTTTATAAGACAGACTGGATTACGGTATTGGCAACTAGAGCGTGTTAATTTTATCTGAATAATCCCAAAACTCTGAATATAACATGACTCTAACTAGACTGAAATACTTTGGTTTGCTCACTCAGTTTGATGTCTTCACAGGTATTTCGATGGTCCAAATCTCGGAAGCTGAATTCCAAGTCTCGATTTCCTGGCCGCACTTTGCACGACGAACCGGCCCAACTTTTCCGGCCACACGCGCTAATAACAGACTGGCCTAGCTACCGGCCCAACACCTTAACAGACTGGCCTAACTCGCAGCCCCTCACTGGTCACCCGACCACTCCACTCTGGCCCATCGACCACAATCCTCTGGCCCCGAATCTATGTTAAGCTCCAGTATATATCCCATCCATTGCTTCCTTGTTGTCATCTCCAAAGCAAACCAAAACAAAGCGAGTTCCGTGTTCCGCATTTAACGAACTCTTCGCGCGACCTCGCTACAATTTCCGTGTTTATACCGTACTTCCTTGTCCGTCTTACTGGTCAAAACCTTAATATTCAAAATACTATTTTAATAACTAAAATACTAAAACATATTCCTGCAAAACATAACATTACCGGAGCCCCAAAAAATGTCGTCCTCGACATTTGCCCTACATCTGAGGGTAGTCCTTAACAGGTACCTCACACATACATTTATATACAACTCAATAAAAAAACATTCACAACAAAATTTACAAAATCCAAAATACAAAATACAATTCCTAAAAACGTCCAATAACCCAATAATCTAATCATATACTTAACTCTAACATTGTCCAATATTTTCTAAAAACGGGGATGGGGAAACATAAAGTTTTGGGGTAGGGGGAATCCGGCGCACTCTTCTGATAGCGACCCGCTATCCGCTGTCTAGGCATAAAACACATTCCGTGATCCCGAAGCAACCAACCGCTCCCTCTACACAGTGTCTGCTGTCCGCTGCCACGCCCGCAACATCCAAGGTAGAGGTTCCTTAAGAATGGTCCTAGCAGATCCGCTCTCAGTTCCGTGGCCGCCGCTGCTGCTGTATCCTCTCCGTGGCTCTCCTCATATCTGCTATGGCAGCTGCCGCCATCACATCTTGTATCGCAAGTATGCTGATGCAAGTATGCTCGTAGCTATGCTAACTTCCTTCAACAAACTCAAAAGTTACAATTAAAGGTGGTACACATACAACATACTGATCATTGACCGCCACAGTCTGAAACTGAGCAAAACGCCATATTCAAGTCTATCACATTAGACCCAGCAAACCACCCCTTACTATTTGCAAAAAGACCCCCAAAATTCTACAGCCTTGCATATACCGACACCGTAGTGCACTCTGTCTTATAATCACACATAATAAACTCAACTTAAAAACTAACCCATACAGTATACCATAAACAAATCCATAATAACATATTATTAAACTCATAAACTCATAACTCATAAACTCAACTCAAGTGAGATTCAATAAACATAAAATCATAATGTCACAAACTCCAAAACGCATGAATTAACAAACATAAACAGTACCGTAAGAATATTCTGCTCTCATTACAGCAGAAATGAACTTGGCCTTGCCAAAAACTGCCGAATTCGCTCATCAGCAAAACATGCATAATCCAACCTACAATGGTCAACAACATAAACCTTGAAACAATGCTATACTGCTGCATCAGCATACCCCGGTTCGTTAACCGCTTGCTTCACCTAGCAAATATCCGTCGACTAAAACTCTTTAATGTCTGCAAAAGTTAAACACCTTCAACCTACATAAACTGACAAGAGTTTATTCCCTGACGCAGCAAAATGAGTCAATCCCGACTCGCTATGTAACACGCTGTAACACTTACAGCTCAAAACTACAACACTCGCAAATTCCTGAGCTAGGCCCGTACAGAAACATATCACTCGATATCCACCGTAAAAATTACATCAAAACTATTATCGAGGCGTCACAAATATTATCGATGCGGCATCCCCACTTGCCCGTCATCTGAACTGTCTTTCGTCTAGCATTCGCATTCTAATATCCGTAAAAACAAAAACAAAGCCATTCAACTTACTCCAAAGTTAAATTAATACGAAAGTTCATCACACTCACCGTGTGAACATACACCCGTAACACATTATGCACAAAACGCAACGTTTGTGAATTCCTAAGCTCATTACGCATACAAACAATCAAAGAAGACGCACTACTTGGCAACACTGTATTCTCAACTAAGCTTACTAAATTCAGCTCAATCGCAAATACAGCCATATGCTACCAAATAAAGTAGGTCAAACCCGAGAAGATTTATTTTTCACGAGGAAATAAGAAACACAAATTGCCGATCACAAATTCCTATCGTTTTACCAAGTATCTCGTACACTTTGCACTTAAAATACCACACTTGAAAAACTACATTGTTTATAATATTCATTCGAAACATTTTATTTAAATAATATCACACACATCTATAAATATACACATATTATCACATACATATAGTATAGGCCTACATCAATCACTTTATTATGGAAATGCCAAATATACCGTAATCACGTCACAATACCTTTGTATTGCCGCTCAAAGTCAAAAATAATACAATCTATGAAAGACCCAACTCTACAGCCAATACAAAAACAACAAACCCAAAAAAGAATTTCCCCAAAATCTACCAACACTTTCCCAAACCAAAATTTTGTTTTTAAAAAAATCAAAAACTACCTTTAAATAGTTAAAATTTTTACCATGAAAAATCAATTACTCTTGAAATAAGTACGGTACTTTGAATTATTTTTTATCTAACCAGCATCGATCTTATCTCAAGCATGAAACAAAAAGCATTTGGCACTAACACATTTCAATAAAACAACAATACTTATATCTACTAAAATCCAAAATCATATATATCATAGGCAAAACAAAAATACAAAAGTAACTCGTCTGATCTTTAACCCTCCAAGTGGCATGGTTAAAGCTAAAATTGAAAAGCCTGTTTTTAGCGTTTTGCAGGCATATTTTTAAAAATTCGCCAAAAATAGTAAATGAACCCCAATCCAAAGGTGTTCCATTGCTTTTTTATAGAAGAAACTTCAAAGAATTCAAATATGCCACTAAAAATTAGTTTCTTTTGAAATTGTAAAAGTTATTAGCTTAGAAAGCAAAAAATGTTCAGAAACGGAAGGGAAAAAACCAACTTTATGCCTAAATAAAAAATAGTAAAAATTTTTTGTAATTTTATTCAAAATATACAAAAGTTTTGTAATTTAGTTCTAAATATAAATGTGTAAAAATATATTTCAATTTCAAAAATTTTCAGTTGAAAAT
>JAGFPH010003455.1:29486-57167 GCA_018207615.1 Philaenus spumarius
AAAAAAAAAAAAAAAAAAAACGCTCCCCAAATTATGTTTAAAAAAATTAATAATCGTTTGGTCATATAGTTGTTATCTCACAAAAATGCTATTTTTCTTCTAAAATATCCTCATAAATGCAACCAGTCCAAATGACATACAAATTAATGTACTACAAATATCAAAAAATCAAGGTTAAAATATCTGTCAACCAATCAACGTAATCTGTAAAACGTAAAATGAAAAAGAAAAAGAAAAACCACTGTACTATCTATACAAAAAGAAATTTTAATTTAATCACCTAAACAAATCGCTCTCTTTTCTTCTAAACAGAAACTTAATTAACCTCCCAAAAAGTTTCTTTTTTTCCACTAAAACTCTGAAAACTATTTTTGGTAAAGACCAAAACCCACGGCCTTGCACTACTTGATAGGTTTGTAATTTCTAGTTCCCTTAACACCCGGGTTCAAACTCTACTTTACTATATTAACAACAAAGGGACAAATCAATAACAATGCATCAGTGGTTCAGTGGCAATAATATATATCTCTCTATATTTATTCATACAATGCAATGATACAAATACATACGATCTGACACCTTCGCCTACACTTATACTACATACATCTCTTATACCAGGTATTGACCTTTATAAGACAGACTGGATTACGGTATTGGCAACTAGAGCGTGTTACTTTTATCTGAATAATCCCAAAACTCTGAATATAACGTGACTCTAACTAGACTGAAATACTTTGGTTTGCTCACTCAGTTTGATGTCTTCACAGGTATTTCGATGGTCCAAATCTCGGAAGCTGAATTCCAAGTCTCGATTTCCTGGCCGCACTTTGCACGACGAACCGGCCCAACTTTTCCGGCCACACGCGTTAATAACAGACTGGCCTAGCTACCGGCCCAACACCTTAACAGACTGGCCTAACTCGCAGCCCCTCACTGGTCACCCGACCACTCCACTCTGGCCCATCGACCACAATCCTCTGGCCTCACTCTGGCCCATCGACCACAATCCTCTGGCCCCGAATCTATGTTAAGCTCCAGTATATATCCCATCCATTGCTTCCTTGTTGTCATCTCCAAAGCAAACCAAAACAAAGCGAGTTCCGTGTTCCGCGTTTAACGAACTCTTCGCGCGACCTCGCTACAATTTCCGTGTTTATACCGTACTTCCTTGTCCGTCTTACTGGTCAAAACCTTAACATTCAAAATACTATTTCTAATAACTAAAATACTAAAACATATTCCTACAAAACATAACAGAGACGTTAACATTTTGGTGCTTACTTTGACGCATGATTGGATATAGGCTTAATCGCTTATTTTTTTTATATCATTGTTGGGTTAAACGTCATGCCCAAGTTTGAACTCATTACGAATTATACGAAAAACGTCATTACGTCATGCCCAAGTAGATACGAATTATAAAAAAATGGTGAATATCTGGAAAACAAAGCTATATGTTCCTCATGACCTATGTTCGTTCATATGAACAATTTTGCCTTCTCCTGAAGTTGCGCCAACCTCTTGCGAAAAACCATGTATAATGGAAGAAATGTTAGCAATGAAAGGGACTACAAAAAAACCCAGGACAACGTATATGTTTATTAAATATAGATATTTGACAATAAGCATTTTATACACTTTAATATTGTCAATCCAACTAATTAATTTAAAAGGATTATTGTCAATTAGCATTTTTTGTCTTCATCAAGTGTTTGATGCTGAGATTTGAGCCGTGGCATCATAAATAAAAAAACCCACTTGAACAAATAGGTCAAATACCTTTTCATATTTAAAATTTGAATATATATTTAAACACATTACTCACCTTTAGCCCTAGTGTGAATAAAAAATCACTTATTGGCTATTGATCGAAAGTAAGCCTTCAAATTTCAGTTTTATCAAATTTGTTTTACAAGTTGAATACACCCGTATAAATATTCTTAGTAAGTATGAACGATTTTGTTGTTGTTATTTTTAAAAACGCTTGAAGTCTTCTGTTTTACCTATGTCGTTTTAACTATAACACTTTTGGATTCAATGACTCCATTTTCGATATTTTTGAACATATCGATTTAAAAATTTGTACAGAAGTTACAAACACAATTGTTTTTTGCTATACTTATTTTAAAAACTATATTTAAAAAAATGACTAATCTGCAGCTGATCAACTCTTCAAGCGTTTTGATGAAAAATCTAAAAAGGTCTAAAATTATACTTTTTTAATTTACTTGTGCTTTTAAAAGTAAATAATGAAAAAGGTTTATACTCCTTGAACTTGTTTGAATCTATATATTTAACTTGTAAAAAAAACTTTCAGGTTGATATTTTGAAAATTTTCTAAACTGGAGCCGATTAAAATTAGTTTGTGGGTCCGGTACTCCTAAAATCGAGAAACTCATTGAGAAGTCAAGTGGCTCTAGATCGGGTCATTTTCAAGATAACAAGCTGAGACTCAGTATAAATGTTTAAAATATATATTTTAACTCGTATGTCAAATTTCAATTCGATATATTAAAATTTGGCCAATTTAGAATGACCCAACGCTTCATATATGAATGAGATTTCAACTTATAGTGATTTCCCCTGCAGCAAAATACATACCTACATTATCGAATTTTTTCCAGACAAACCATTGCTCGGAGGAAATAAATACATATGACCTTTTTTATTGAAAAATACCTCCCCTACATGGTGGTATTTTTTATTTTTCTCTATCTTCATCCCAGCTCGAAATATTAAGGATAATCGAAGAAAAAAAAGATAATCGATTTTTTTTCGACTTTGGGAAATTGATAGACTGGTAAACTTTTTGTTATGTTAATCTACATACTTTAAGGTACTTATAAAGAAAAATCTGCTGTATTGCAAATTACTGGTAGTTTTAACCTATACCGACTGGGCTATTAGTGAATTTGAGAACTCAAAATAGTGGAAAGAAGTTAACTTGAAGTCTATTTTATCTTTTTAGGTTGGTTAAATTATAGAGCTTATTCATTTTCAGTACAGGGTGTCCAGTAATTGGTAAACCAGAGAATAATTTTGATATTGAATAAATTTGAATTAGTATAGGTATTACAGTCGAGCCTGAATCCTGTAACGAGCTTGCTCTGATAGTCTATTTTAGCTTTTTAGGTTGGTTAAATTATAGATTTTATTCATTTTCAGTACAGTAAACCAGGGAATAATTTTGATATTGAGTAAATTTTAATTAGTAGGCCTATATATTACAGTCGAGCCTGAATCCTGTAACGAGCTTGCTCTGATAGAACTTCACTGGGGCACCTAGAAATAATTTCCGATCAATCGGAACCATAAAAAAGATGGACTAATTAATTTTACTTTCGCGAAGCTTCGTCGTCAATATGATTTAAATACAACTTTAACGTTATAATAATTAACCAGCTCTCGTAAATTTGTTTTTTTTTTTTTTTTGTTTTTTTGGTGTTTAACGTCCTACTGTTTTGCACTTAAGGCTAACTCATATCAAATTCGACTGTGAGAAAACGTTACGAAAAATTAGCAAACATTTTATGTCGTTTTTTGCGAATATTCTCTGTGAAAATTACAACATAACGATGGTATTTTTTTAAATTCGTGTGAAACAGATTCATATCCGTACTTTTGCAGTTATTGTTTAAAATTTGCTCAAATTGTTTTATAGGTTTTCAGCACCTCCATATTGTTTAATTCGATATGTTATAATAATAACAATATGTAGTACCATATATGCCTGAATCGCTATTTAGTTGTTTCAGTTTCACAATTTAACGGTATGTATAATATGAAATCTTTCCTGATAAGTAAATATTTACTAAATAGGACTTCTAGTAAGTAGGCTACATTATTATTTTACACAGGCGAAGTCTCAAAGGCAGTAGACGTGTTAAGGAAATACTACGGTTTGCTGTAGTGGTCATCGTTCTCGTGTTTCTATATAATTTTACAAAGATGGCTGCGTACTTTGCTTGCCTTTACTTTCCCCGTTCTGTTCGTATATTTAACTGTGCATACCGCTTCGCTTACCGCAAAGGATTAACCCTACTGTTTTCGGTACATCACTAACTGAAATAATGCTATTATTAGGCCTGTTCTGATCCATGATACTTACGGTTCTTTACATCTGTAGGGAAAAACATTGCTTTGCATTTTAATATCCGTAACAATCTTGAGATTTTAATTTTCTTCCTAAAGTGAGTTATCTACACTGAGGAAGATTCATCACCTGACAGATTATTTAGAAACCGGGTTTCGTGCAATTCTGTCCATAGTAAGAGAGTTTGTATTTTCGCAGCCAACTTGATATTAAATTCTTGTCACATGCTTTTAGATCGAAATTGGAGATATATTCGTAACTTGCGCTCCAAAATAGTTGTGAAAAACAGTTTTTTGATTCAGTCAATGCATGACTAGTTTGTCCGTAATTTTAATCGATTTCTCGAGTGGGTCTTGTCGAATAGTTGATTTCATCTGATGCAGATCGTTTTGCCAAGACGCGACAAGGGAGATTTATACTCCTAAACTAATTATGTAACCAAACATTGACATGAAAAAGAGGTGTCGTTGAATTTCTCTCGTCGTGAAACAGTCTGTGTTCGGTGATTGAAAAAGTGAAAATAAAATTGTGAAAAACCTTCTATTTGGAAGCCTTTTTTCCTGGCAATGCTTGATTTATTTATATATTTATTGGGTTTATTACATAGAAATCGTTTTACTAGACCCTAAAAGTGAGAAAAATGAAGTGTTTACTACTTTTATAGTGTAGGTATATGTAACGGCTAAATCATGAAATATTAATTAAAACTTGCGGAGAAAATGCGGCCAGTCAAATTATTTAAAAAATAGCCCATGAAAACATTTATATTATTGCAAGATTTTCATCTTACCGCAGAAACAACAATCTTAAAAAAAAAATTGTTGACTAGCTTATTGATGACCGAGGTGAGCGTTGGTTTATTTTTGGTCCGCCATACACGGTCTCGTCTCGGACTTGAGTCTGTGAATTGGACTCGTCCAATTTAAAGTATACGTCTCAATCAAATGTTATTTTATTCATTATTATCACTATACTAAATATGTAAGTAATATTAAAGTGTCTTGTGTGAGATGGCAATATTGTTCCTGTCTTTATATTTATAATATGACTAAAATACATACAATTGTGTGGACATTTTGCTAGTCTATATTTTAGAAAATTACCCACATATTATCAGAATCAGTGCATATCAAGCTTCTGGACTGAATTAAACACAAACTAATCTTCAATTTACGGTTTACATAGTTTCATCTTATAAAAAAAACATGGCAGTTGTGGGACTGCCATTGGAAGTGAAAACTTTTTATGTTGTTTAAAAATGTTGGACGTTATTGTAATTGTTTTTTAATTTTTTTTTATTTATCAATGTTTTTTTATTTTTTAAATTCGAAAATAATAAATATTTATGCAATATCTTTAAGTAAAAAAATAATTTGAAATTAACATGGAAAAAGTTGTGTATATAAAAACTGCAGTTTCGACATCACAGTGTCTTGTCGAAGACAAAAGAATTCTCACATTACATAACACATAAAAAACACGTAAAAACCTTTTTATAAAAATTCACCATTCCTGGGTCGTTAAAATACATACTAGGGGCTCTGCCCCTGGACGCTTCGCTCGCAGTTGGAAAATTCGCTAAAGAATCTCGTTAATCTTTGGCTCGTTTGTACATAGGTTTGTAAAATTATGAAACCAGGCTTAAATATATTAACAATAATTACAAGATTAATTATAACCTCAAATACATGATTTAGAAACGTAAGAGGCTTTCATTACGATTTTAGTTCTAGTTCTACTATCTTCTGTCAACTAAAGTTTTGAAACCAGGCCTAAATATAGTAAAAATTATTGCAGGATTAACATAACCTCAATACTATATTTCAGAAATGAGCCAGGCCTATATTACAAAATTGACTATTAGAATTTATCCATCTTTGCCAAGTTTACCTTTTTTTTTTGACAAAATAAATTGTTAAACCAGGTCCAATTTATTCTAATTCCAACGTGCTACAAACAGTATAAATTAGTTTGTTTTTTAACAGTAATTAAAAACTATCCAATGAACAGCTGATAAAACAGTATAAATTGGCTTGTTTATAAACAGCTGTTTTGATCGTTATTTCGTTGTTATTTTGTAACCAACATGGCGACCCATAAGACCCTATGTTAAAATGTTTCAACTTTTAAATTAGATTTTCTAAAAAAATTGCGTTTTTACACGAAATACAACTATATGTGTGTACTTAAAAATCAAAACTATACCTAAATACAAAATTTCTTCGAATTCGTTAGAGCCGTTTTCGAGATCCGCGACAGATACAAAGAGAGATACAAGAATTGCTCATTTAAAGTAATAGGATTATGTCATAGTTAAGTACTTAAAATAAATAGGTCCACTGTTCGGGCCGACTTGAATATGAACTCAAAGAGTTATGAAGATCTCGTTTCACAGAACACGAGTTCTGATTTGATTGTAACTGCTCAGGTTTTAGGCTACGGACACACATGCATTTTTCACTCTGGGCTTGCTTACCCCTTGAAAATACACTCTGCCACGGGCAAAAACCCGAGACAAATGGGCTAATTACTAGAATAATTAGGCCTAACATTAAAAGTCGTATATAGAAGCCAATAGGCCTAAATATGTAAATTGATAATTAGTAATAAGTAAAATAACACGTTATAAAGAGATATCAAAGGAAAATTGTGTGTAAGAAGAAAGTAAATAATTTAAAATAATTATTTTATAAATTGCAGGCTTAGCCAATATTAAAAGTAATAGTAGCCAAGCGGAGTGAATTATTCTAAGGGAAATCGACAGGATAATTCTTGTCAGGTTTTGTCGAAGATTGCAAAACTCTGTCTGTTGCTATGTGCCGTGAAAGAATACAATGTAAAATTTTAATATATTTTCAAAAATAAAAATAGTAGGTTATTTTAAATGTAATGGGTAGAGGAGAAAAAGATGAGAATAATCTAATTAACAGAATTGTTTTAATTAAGAAAATGAAAAAGTTATAGAGCAAAGACGTAGCAGAAAAAATGCTAAAATTCACAAATTTGAAAATTTCGAAAATCTAAAAGGGAGATAAAATAAAGAATAAATAATTAATAATAATTAAATAACAATAAATTAATATAATTAAATATTTTTAAAGAAAAAGGCTCAAAAATAAACACATTAAAATAAATGAATAAATCGGGGGAAATAAGTTTCTACAGAAATAAATATATGTTAAATAAGATGTAGTATATATATTTTTGTAATATACCATGTGAGAAAAGGGCATAAACCAAAAAGGGGGGTTGCCAAATCCAAAATTCGAGATAGACATAGGATAGGCCACAGAACCGTGCCCGATGGGAAGATAGAAGAAAGAAGATCAGTTCTGGACATTTGGGAACCAGACGAATAAGATAGAACCAATAAAATTCGAATTTGGACCATTTTGAAGAATTTAAAATTCAAAATTAAGGAAAAACTAGCGAAGGCGATAACTGGAGAACCAGGAACCCTAGAACAACCACTCAAAGGAGGGAGAAAGCAGAAGATGGTCAGGAATCCAATGAGCTGCAGAAATCCAAAATCGGACCATGGGTTACAAAGTTAGAGCATTTTGAAAGTTTTGCATACAAAATTTAATTAAATCTTGTAAGAACCGGCAGTGTCTAAATAAACAGTACGGAGCGAGCTTGGAGAGATGACGTCATGCGACCACCACCGAGACCAATACAATTACTTATTGCACGAAAAGTTAAATAATTAATTATCTACGAAACTAAAGTGGATTAATTAAAATGAAGATGTGGGAATTAAATTAAATAAATAAAAGAAGATTCTACAAGCTAGAAGGACCCTTTAAAGCACCAGAGAAGCGAAGTTGTCAAAAAGAAAAGAGTAAATCTCTTGACTTCGATTTCAAAAGTACAAGGCAGAGGGAAGAAAAATTAAATTCAGTTGCGTTTAGGTAGTCACCCGAGAACCACGTATAGATCTGCAGAAGCAGCAAGTCGGTCGGCGGTTATCACCAACTCCGGTACAGTAAGCGGGCCGTAATAAATCGCTATAATTTAAAGAAGAGGAGTGAGCTTAAGAAATTGAAGAAATAGTTGTGTTAAGGTAGTCACCCGAGAACCACGTATAGATCTGCAGAAGCAGCAAGTCGGTCGGCGGTTATCACCAACTCCGGTACAGTTGAGCGGGCCGTAATAAATCGCTATAATTTAAAGAAGAAGGATCCTAAGGGATTGAAGAAAGAAATCATTCTACATCAAAGAAGAGGAGAGATCCTGAGAGGAAGGAAGAAGAAGATCAAGGACTTCATTCCAAGGCCTAAACCACCGAGGAGGAAAGCTGCGATAAATCATCATTATTTGTGAGTAACAAATAACCAAGCTATATAAATTTTAAATAATAGAAAAATAATCCAATAATAAAATTTAAAAATAAATAATATTAAAATTAACAGTTAATTCAGGGGAAAGTGTAAAAGTAAAATCATTCAGGAATATTCCCTATTCTCACAATGGTATAAAAGCGTTTTAATATAAATGTAAAAAATATCATATGTGTAAATATTTATAATATACTTGTTTGAAATTTTAATAACTGGAGAAAGATAATTAATTTGTTTTGTTTTTTGAAATTAAAAAAGTTTAGTTTTCAAGTTTTAATTCCTTTTTATTTATAAATTAAATACCCTATACCATAAGTTAATCAGTGCTCTAAAATAAGATAGTGGATAAGGTTTATTATTTCTTGTGTGTGACCAAATAACTTCAAACGACACGACCCAGAGAGGGAGTCTGACTAGAGCTAGTATTTTTTATCTAAAGTGTATTTATTACAAACCAATCTTTTAAGATTTAGGAAAGTTAGCGTATTTCCTATTTCTTGTCCACGTATACGCGCAAAGTTATTAAGGGCAAACTCAAATTAAGAATAGAAGCTGGTGAGGAGTGGCAAGTGACGTCCCAAAAAAGGGCGAAAAACCTTGCGACCGCGAGAAATTAAAAATTTTAAAAACAAGTGCGCGTGTGCGGCGTGGCAAGTGGCGCCCAGAACGCGTTGGCTCGACGATATAAATAATTTAAAAAATTTAAAATATTTAGAAATAGTCGAAAAAACGTACGGACAGTTATCATATTAGAGAATTAATTAACCGACCACAAAACAATAAACAATAACTAGAAAACAATAAATAAACAAATTTGAATAATGCCGGACCCACCGAAAAAGAATGAGGAGTCGGATATCCAAAAAATGATGAGGCTAATGGCGAGCGAAAGACAAGAACGGTTAGCCGAAAAACAAGAACGGTTAGCGAAAGAACAAGAACGCGAAGCGAAGGAGAGAGAACGCGAGGCGAAAGAAAAGGAACGCGAGGAGAGGGAAGAGTGTGAAAGACAAGAGCGGTTAGCTGAAAAGAAAATTCGCGAAGAAAGGGAATTTGCTGAGAAACGGGAGCGGTTAGCGGAAAAGCAAGAACGCGAAGAAAGGGAGCGAAAAAATAGCGAGGAAATCTTAGCAGCGGTAGGCGGGTTAAAAAACGAGCTAAAAGAAAGTATCGAGTTAATCCACGGCCGAGTAGACCGAGGCGAGGTGCAAATGGCCGAAATTAGAGAGGATATAGGAATTTTAAAAATTGCGGATACAGAAATTAAAGAGGATATAGTTATTTTAAAATTAGCTAACGATGAAAATAAACTTCAGGGAAAGAAGGTAGAACTCTCCGTGAAAGAATTGGAGAAAAAGGTTAAAAACATTAGCGCGTCACGAGGTATAGGCGGCGCAGAAAAAAGAGTAGTGTATGTTCATCCAAGTCCGGGGGAGCAAATTAGATTACCTGAATTTTGGGGAAATGCGCGAGATAGCCCTATGAAATTTATTAAAGATATGGAAGAGCATTTTGCCGAAATCGACCCGAATTTGGAGGGGGAAGATAAATTAAAATTAATAGAAAAACAAATTAGAGGTACAGTTCTTGATTGGTGGGGAATAGTAAAGCGGGGGAGTACCACCTATGAAGAGTTTAAGGTTAAGTTTATTGATAATTTTTGGGGGTATCAAGAGCAACAGATGCTCCGAAACCAAATCGAAAACGGGAGATACAACGATCGAGGATCGATGTCACGCGTCGAGTATTTTTGCAAGATGGTGAAAAAGGCGACATTCTTAGATCCCGCGATACCCGAAAAATTCGTAATTAATAGATTGTTGCGACATTTTGATTCAAGAATTCAAGTGGCGAGCGTAGGAAGACCGAGCGAGAGTTTCGAGGAAGCGATTGAGTTGTTAAGGGCGTTCGAAGCCATGGAGAATGACGGAAGGCCAAAAACGAGCGGGAACCCTGATAGGACACAGGCAAGAGCCACGGACTCATCTAACCTTCCTAGAAACCCTTACCAACGATCCTATGGTGATAGACCTAGCACAAGCCAACACCCAACACCCACAAAACCCAATCCTACCAATTCAAGTGTTCCTAAACCAAGTCCAAAAAACTAGGTTATAGGGTCCTGGAAAATAGGAAAATAGGCCAGGAACGGAAAATAGAATCGGATTCGGGAACCGAAGTCAAACAACAATCCAAATTAAATTCATCAAACGTAAAAAAGTATAGTAGGTTGCAAATAAAATTGCAAAATATTTCTTTTGACATGAGGGAAGAGTTATTGGAAGAGCCGGGGGAATTAAACATAAAAACCGAACAAATATATTGTCCAACGATTGACGGTAAAATATTTAATAATTCCGTGGAAGTAGAAATAGATACCGGTGCCCAATGGTCGGTCATTCAAGAGGAATATTTAAAACAATTGAAGGCGAAAGGACATAAATTCATGGAACTAACGGTGGCTAATGTAGAAGTCGTGACCGCGATAAAAGGAAGGAAGCAAAAAATCGCGAAACAAATAATGTTACCATTCACCATAGCTAATAGGACAGTCCATGGGATATTTCTTATAGTGCCTAAATTAACCAAACCATTAATAATAGGATGCAATCTGTTGAATCAATGGAAAGCAAAAATAAATATGGAATATAAACATATAACTTTTGAAATTAAAGGGCAGGAAATAAAATTAAATTTTACAGAACCAGCGGTTCAAGGCGAAAGTAAAACCAAACTAATCAAGCAGCAGAACCGAGAAAAGTTAATAGGTTTAAATAAAATGAGATTGAGCAGCGCACAAAAGTTCACCAAAAACTATGAACGGGATTTGTTGAAAAATAAAATAATTAGGCAAATCGGAGGCTCAAATCTGTACCAGCGAGGTAATGGGGCTGATACATTATTCACTAACACCCGAGTGAAAAGTAAAAACCAGGGTAACGGACGAGACCAGACCGATTATGACAAAACCGAACGAGACAAAACCGAACGTGACAGACCGGAGGTGAAAAAACGGGAGAAGGGGTTGAGTGTTAAACAAAATACAAATTTAACTAATGGGTTTCTAGCGAAAAGGACGCAGGACCGCCAATATAAATTTGAAGGCGATAGGTTGAAAAAGATACCGAGTCTTAAACAGTTAACTACGTTGGAAAAAGTACGAGTTGACACAAAATTAACACGAAAGAGCCGGAATGTAGGGCAATCGCAAGGCGAGCCTGAGCTAACAAAGTTAGAAAACGAGCAGTTAATAAAAACAAGCCAAAGTAATAAGTATAAGTTAATAAAAACAAGCCAAAGTAAGAAATATAAATTGAAAAATAATAAAATTCAAACCAGCCAAATTGGAATAAAAATAAACAAAATGAAAGATCAAATTAAAACTAATAAACTACGAAAAAAATTGTTAGGAGCCAACAAGATTGGAAACAAACCCAGAGTAAAATTGAAGGCCCGAAAAAGAATTTGTATTGGAAAAATAGGCGTTGAAGAGGACATTTTTCAAAACTGCGTGAAAAATAGTATTTTGGATAAAGAACAGGAAAATAAAGTCTTACAATTAATGCATAAGTACGGTGAGGTATTTAGCGAAATTCCGGGTAGATCGAATAAATATGTTCATACCTTAAAAGTGAAAGAAAACGCGGCGTATGTAAATAGGAATTACCCCATACCAATTAACTATAGGAAGCAGGTGCAGGCAGAACTCGACCGGATGCTAGAATTAGACCTAATAGAGCGATCCAGAACGGCCTACATAAACCCAATGGTTGTGGTAATTAAGCCGAACGGAAAAATAAGACTATGCTTAGACGCACGGAAATTAAATCAAATAATTGAACCGGATTATGAGAGTGCTCCGCCAATACAGGAGATATTACAGAAAGGTCGGAATAAGCGTTTCATAACAAAGTTTGATTTAACTACGAGTTTCTGGCAAGTTCCGTTAGACGACGAGTCGAAAAAGTATACTGGATTTTTGTATGACAACAAAGTATACAATTTCAAAGTTATGGCATTCGGCCTTCAAAATTCTCTTGCAGCTTTAATAAGGACTATTGACAGAACGCTAGGCAAGGAAGTGGATGAATTCACTTTAGGGTATGTGGATGATTTGTTATGTATGTCCGAGTCGTTCGAAGAACACCTAGAACACTTGGAAATCATTTTCAGAAAATTCAAAGAAGGAAACATAACGATCAACCCAACTAAAACAATAGTTTGCCAGGAGAAAGTGAACTTTCTAGGATATGTGTTTTCGAAAGAAGGCGTTAGTACGGATCCCGAAAAGTTACAGGCAATACGGGATTTTCCAAGGCCAAGTAACAAAAAGAAATTACAATCGTTCCAAGGTTTTGTTAACTATTACTCAAGGTTTAGTTTAAAATACGCGGAAGCAACGAAACCTTTGTTAAAATTATTAAAAAAGGATGTACCATGGAAATGGGATACCGAGATGGAAATTGCTTTTGACAACGTTAAAGGATTGTTTAAGGAAGCCGTAACAATTATGCACCCAATAGAAAACCAAGGCACTTACTTGCAGACTGACGCAAGCGAACACGCTATCGCAAGTCAATTATATCAATTAGATAATCAGGGACAAATGCAAGTAATAGGATTTGTAAGCAGGACTTTAAAAAATGCCGAACAGTTTTATACCATCTGTGAAAAGGAATTATTAGCCATTGTACACGGACTGAAAAAGTTCAGGCCTTTAATTCTAGGCGCACCGCTAACAATTGTAACGGACAATAAAGCATTAAAGTTTTTGCGAACTTGCAACTTCGCTAATGCCCGATTAACGCGATGGATACTCGCTATACAGGAATATAATGCAAATATAATCCATTGTCCGGGAAAACAAAACATTCCCTGCGATATAGTGAGCCGGATGTATGATTGTGAAGGGGCTAAGAAAAAGCATAACCCAATACAAGTTAAAATCAGCCAACTTAAAATAAATAAAACGCCGGTATTTGAACAAATTATGCAAAACTTTAGAGCGGAACAAAGGAATGATAATTTCTTAAATAATATAATAACTAATCTTCAACAATTTATAAATTATAGGATACATGATAATACTTTATATAAATTAATCCGAAATAAATGGAAAATAGTCGTGCCAGAGAACATAAAAGAATCATTTATACATGAAATGCACCGAATTTATGGGCATTTAGGCCGAAATAAATTACAAAGTATCATATGTCCAACATTTAGTATAAAAAATTCAGGGAGAAATATTTTAAATGTGATTAAAAAATGTCAAATTTGCCAATTGGCGAAAAATACAAATAAATATTCGCAAGGGATTTCAAAGCCTATAATCGTGGAAGATATTAGACAATTAGTGGCAATAGATTATCTAGGACCATTACCTAAAGGACAATACAACATGCAGCACATATTAGTGGTTATCGACGTATTTTCGAAATATGTGAAATTGTACGCAGTACGAGCGCCGACAACAAATAACACCATTGATAAACTGCAGGATTATTTTCAACGGGAAGGCCAACCGCGAAAACTCCTGACAGATTATGCAAGAGGATTCACGTCAAACCGGTGGAATGAGTGGATAAATGAAAGGAACATAGAACATGTACTTATTCCTGTTCGACACCCTCAAGTCAACCTGACAGAAAGAGTGATTAAGGAAATAGGCCGAATACTGCGAACATATTGTCACAATGCGCAACCGACGTGGAGGGGTTATTTAGAGTATATTGAGGAGTTAATAAATAATACACCCCACGAAACAACCGGTTATACTCCAAGACAAATACAGCATAACGTCGAACCGCAATATATATGGCAAGAGTATTTTCCTCAAGACGCCACACTTCGCCAAGTAGAAACTTGGGAAATCAAGAAAGAAAATTGTCTGCAACGAATTAGAAGGAAGGGAAATCAGCGCGCCGAAAAGAAGAACCGAAATATTAGGGAAGTAAGATTTCGAGTCGGCGATAAAGTATTAAATGTTAAACTGAATCGTGCTAGCGCAGAGCGGCACGAAACAGAAAAATTAATGTTAATTTACGGAGGTCCATATGAAGTCAGAAATGTAATAGGAAGAAAATCATACGAAATATACGATCCGGTCACCCAAAGGTCGAAGGGCGTATACGACGTTAAAGATTTAAAACCTTATGTGGAGCCGTAATTATAATTAGAACGTCGATTCAGATCAAAAAATTACGAAAATTAACATGTAGAAATTGTATATATTATAAATGTGTTAGAATATAGATGTTTTAAAATTAAAAGTTTAACCTAAGTAAAGAAATCAAGTAGAAATAAAATCATATAGATTCTATGAAAGCGGCGGACAGTGTAAACAAATGAATCAAGCGAAGGGAAAACAACTAACCTGGGGAGCACAACAGATGATTGAGGAAGGTCAACAAACTCTGCGTACAAAAATCGATACCAGCTGACCGTAAGGAGGGATCAATGTGTTTACTCGTAGCAAGGCCTAATAATTAGAAATATTTTTAGCCATTGTGAGAGTTTAACAATAAAAAGATAGGTTTTAGCCCTGGGGTTCCCTTAAGTAAAACTTGGTTGTTTGTTACATTTTATATATAATTAATAATTAGTAAGTAATCATAATATAATAATCAATAATTGTGTTTCAGCAGATGTGGACACCTATTTGAAAATATATATGTTGTTTATGTATTATGTAAATGAATGTATTTAGCTAGGAGAAAATACAAATGGGATAAGTGATCTTACCAAAAGTAAGTGATAGAATAATAAAATAAATGTTAGAATAAGTTAATGTATACAATATAAAATTAGAATATCAGGAGACATTAAAAAACAGATTTTCCACACCAAAAGCCTAAGTAAAATCAGTTTTTAAATGGGGGGAATGTTGCCACGGGCAAAAACCCGAGACAAATGGGCTAATTACTAGAATAATTAGGCCTAACATTAAAAGTCGTATATAGAAGCCAATAGGCCTAAATATGTAAATTGATAATTAGTAATAAGTAAAATAACACGTTATAAAGAGATATCAAAGGAAAATTGTGTGTAAGAAGAAAGTAAATAATTTAAAATAATAATTTTATAAATTGCAGGCTTAGCCAATATTAAAAGTAATAGTAGCCAAGCGGAGTGAATTATTCTAAGGGAAATCGACAGGATAATTCTTGTCAGGTTTTGTCGAAGATTGCAAAACTCTGTCTGTTGCTATGCGCCGTGAAAGAATACAATGTAAAATTTTAATATATTTTCAAAAATAAAAATAGTAGGTTATATTAAATGTAATGGGTAGAGGAGAAAAAGATGAGAATAATCTAATTAACAGAATTGTTTTAATTAAGAAAATGAAAAAGTTATAGAGCAAAGACGTAGCAGAAAAAATGCTAAAATTCACAAATTTGAAAATTTCGAAAATCTAAAAGGGAGATAAAATAAAGAATAAATAATTAATAATAATTAAATAACAATAAATTAATATAATTAAATATTTTTAAAGAAAAAGGCTCAAAAATAAACACATTAAAATAAATGAATAAATCGGGGGAAATAAGTTTCTACAGAAATAAATATATGTTAAATAAGATGTAGTATATATATTTTTGTAATATACCATGTGAGAAAAGGGCATAAACCAAAAAGGGGGGTTGCCAAATCCAAAATTCGAGATAGACATAGGATAGGCCACAGAACCGTGCCCGATGGGAAGATAGAAGAAAGAAGATCAGTTCTGGACATTTGGGAACCAGACGAATAAGATAGAACCAATAAAATTCGAATTTGGACCATTTTGAAGAATTTAAAATTCAAAATTAAGGAAAAACTAGCGAAGGCGATAACTGGAGAACCAGGAACCCTAGAACAACCACTCAAAGGAGGGAGAAAGCAGAAGATGGTCAGGAATCCAATGAGCTGCAGAAATCCAAAATCGGACCATGGGTTACAAAGTTAGAGCATTTTGAAAGTTTTGCATACAAAATTTAATTAAATCTTGTAAGAACCGGCAGTGTCTAAATAAACAGTACGGAGCGAGCTTGGAGAGATGACGTCATGCGACCACCACCGAGACCAATACAATTACTTATTGCACGAAAAGTTAAATAATTAATTATCTACGAAACTAAAGTGGATTAATTAAAATGAAGACGTGGGAATTAAATTAAATAAATAAAAGAAGATTCTACAAGCTAGAAGGACCCTTTAAAGCACCAGAGAAGCGAAGTTGTCAAAAAGAAAAGAGTAAATCTCTTGACTTCGATTTCAAAAGTACAAGGCAGAGGGAAGAAAAATTAAATTCAGTTGCGTTTAGGTAGTCACCCGAGAACCACGTATAGATCTGCAGAAGCAGCAAGTCGGTCGGCGGTTATCACCAACTCCGGTACAGTAAGCGGGCCGTAATAAATCGCTATAATTTAAAGAAGAGGAGTGAGCTTAAGAAATTGAAGAAATAGTTGTGTTAAGGTAGTCACCCGAGAACCACGTATAGATCTGCAGAAGCAGCAAGTCGGTCGGCGGTTATCACCAACTCCGGTACAGTTGAGCGGGCCGTAATAAATCGCTATAATTTAAAGAAGAAGGATCCTAAGGGATTGAAGAAAGAAATCATTCTACATCAAAGAAGAGGAGAGATCCTGAGAGGAAGGAAGAAGAAGATCAAGGACTTCATTCCAAGGCCTAAACCACCGAGGAGGAAAGCTGCGATAAATCATCATTATTTGTGAGTAACAAATAACCAAGCTATATAAATTTTAAATAATAGAAAAATAATCCAATAATAAAATTTAAAAATAAATAATATTAAAATTAACAGTTAATTCAGGGGAAAGTGTAAAAGTAAAATCATTCAGGAATATTCCCTATTCTCACAATGGTATAAAAGCGTTTTAATATAAATGTAAAAAATATCATATGTGTAAATATTTATAATATACTTGTTTGAAATTTTAATAACTGGAGAAAGATAATTAATTTGTTTTGTTTTTTGAAATTAAAAAAGTTTAGTTTTCAAGTTTTAATTCCTTTTTATTTATAAATTAAATACCCTATACCATAAGTTAATCAGTGCTCTAAAATAAGATAGTGGATAAGGTTTATTATTTCTTGTGTGTGACCAAATAACTTCAAACGACACGACCCAGAGAGGGAGTCTGACTAGAGCTAGTATTTTTTATCTAAAGTGTATTTATTACAAACCAATCTTTTAAGATTTAGGAAAGTTAGCGTATTTCCTATTTCTTGTCCACGTATACGCGCAAAGTTATTAAGGGCAAACTCAAATTAAGAATAGAAGCTGGTGAGGAGTGGCAAGTGACGTCCCAAAAAAGGGCGAAAAACCTTGCGACCGCGAGAAATTAAAAATTTTAAAAACAAGTGCGCGTGTGCGGCGTGGCAACTCGTAGAAATGTGCCAATAGATTGCGTTAAAGTGTTACAGATTGGTTCCCCCTATATTTTTAAGCCCCGGCCACACCAAAGCGGGGAGCGGGAGCGATAGTCTTTCTCGGAATTGACCGCACGGGAAACTTGTATCGTGGGGGGGGGGGGGGGTAACCACAGTCACACCGGCGCGGGAAGCGGGCGTGCAGCGGTATCTCACCTGAACCAGGTTCCCGCGCCTGTGTTATTATATTGCTCCTTTAAAGCAATTAATTGCTAGTCGTTCCTCAGGACTTATAGCTTCACAGTAATTGGTCCTACAGAGTGTTCATAAAGTTCCTTCAACCCCCTTTATTATTTTTGTTACTGAAAATAAGTTAACAAAACTTTGTATATATCTTGTACAGATTGTATATCACAAGACACATTTTTTGACATATCTGAACCTCTTTGATTTTGGGGGATTGAGAGGGATAGGGGCTAAGAATGAAAAGGTAACAATGTGAATGTAAAGGTAGGTCATTTAATACACAATTGAAAATATTATAAAAGAGAAATGGAATGGCGCAAACTAGAACTTCGTTTCAAAGTAATGGATAATCAAAAGTTCTGGAAAATGATATTTGTATCATAACATCAAAGCAGGTTATTAATTTGTTACTATTAGGCATAAGTAAGTTGTAGTTTGAGGTTAAATTTAACACATTTTAAAGATAGAAACTGTAAATAAATAGTATGGTACCACTAATTTATCTGAGTTTCTATGTGTACGTGAAAAACGTTGGGGGAAAAATGTAAATGGAACTGGGAATACAACCCTTGATCTTTGCTCCTGACTTTCTCTACTGTATACGTAACTGATAAGCACCACTTTTCATGTACTTATAGGATAGCAATACCTCCCTCATTTTGTTCCTGATATTTGTTGTGATAGCACTCAGTTTTGTCATTTTACAAATGAATCGCTCAAATGAAGACAAGGTTGAAATTATTTTTTTTACGAACAAGAACCTGCTTTGGTATTCATAATAAAAATATGTTTTCCAAAACTTTGATTGTCCGTTACTTTGAAACGAAGTAAGTTATTAAACTCTAGTTTGCGCCAATCTGTTTCTCTTTTAATAAGCTTTTCAATGGTGTATTACATGACCTATTTTTATACTGGAAATTGCTAACCCCTTTAGCCCCCTAAGCCCCCCAAAATCATAGGGGGTCAGATATGTCAAAACATTTGCTGTTATGCATCACAAGATATTTACAAAGTTTTTTAACTCATTTTCAGTAGCAAAAATAATGAGGGGTTAAAGGGACCTTATGAACACTGCATGAAACCTTTTATCATAATTTCCCAATTGGGGGATAAGCGTCTGGTACTCGCCAAATTGAAGCCTTTCTTTATGTATGTCGTGCACCCACTGTTTCTTGTATTCTTCGACTTCTGCCACAGCAATCAACAGGAATGCCTCTTCTTCATCAGCCGACGACATGATAAATATATATGTATACGAAGGTATAGTGTTACATGCTAGGAAATAAACTTCTACAGTAACAAATTGTGTACTTACACTACACCTCACTACGATATACTGGCTCCCGCTTCACGCCCCTTCCCGCGCCGGTGTGTTCCCTCCAATTCATCATCGCTAGAAAAATCACTAGTAAATTTCCAAGAACTAGAACGCGATCGCTCTCGCGTCGATCTGGTCTTGGCTTTCAGAGCGCCCAACTTCTTTAGGAAGTTAAATCGGTCGAGTTTAATTTCTGTAGCTGGTTTTCATGCTCATTGCTTGGCAAAACTCTCGTGGAAACTAGCTACGGCATTTCTGAGTCATCTGCGTCACGCATTTTGTACCAACTTCCTTTACCGCTAACTTTCACATGTACTGAAATGACAATGTGTCTAAGTGGCAATGTGTTGTCACATACAGGAGTACGAAACTCGCGTGAAATAACGCAAGTATGGGCGTACAGTTTCCAAGTGGTGGAAGCAGGAAAACCCGTAGCGTGAAATCACGCAAGTGTCGTAGCCTCAAAGGAAATAAATAATAATAAAAAAAATTTGGAAAACGGTTGACCCTAAAGGCCATCCATGTAACTTCCCGCTAAGTTTAATTGCAACAAACACTATTTTTGGAAATTTTGAACTGCCATAAATTTTGAATGAATCAACCGATTTTTATGCGATTTGCGGCAATCGATGCAGTTTTTTAAGTCCATTGAAAGAATCAACAACAAAAATTTTTCAGATGAAAAGTTTTGGAGAAATTGAGGAAAAACACTTTTTTTTATTTTCTTTCGTTTACGATATCTCGCGAATGAATGATATCACACACACACACACACACATACATACAGACAGGGTGACACCCTCTCGGGAGTGGTCAGGGAAGATTCCTAGGACCTCAAAACGTCGAGATCTGATGAATACTCGATTTTCGAAAAACGGGGTGAAACCAATAACTTCCCGATTTTAGAAAATTTTCAATTTTCTTTTAGCGGGAAGTTAAAAATGCTTTCAAACGATACTTCGGACAAAAATTGTATGAAGGGTAGTATCATACAAAATATGTTTTGTGGAGCACCAAATTTTAGCCGATCAAGTATAGTAAAATATTCTTTAATTTTTGTGTTTTGCTTAAAGTATATTTGAAATATAAATAGTCTCCGAAGTAAAGGTTTACACCATGTTTGTTATATCAGTGTTAAAGAAAAACAAATGACACCTGATAAAGACGTTTGTAATTGTAAAATTTGATAAAAACCGTTAATAATGAAATTATGGACATTTTACACAGTGAAATAACAGTAATAAAAAGTAAAACCTTAATTCGAAAACATTACTTAACCATAAAGAAGAAATAATAACTGACTGGTCTTGTTTTTGTCAGCTGGCTTCAGCGTTGCTGTACACATTATTATTGTTTATGTTACATTGAACTTTTATAACTTTTAGAATGTTATACGTTTTAAATCTTGTTTTCTTTATTGACGGCTTTTCGTTATGAAAGTTAACTAAGGAAGAGGAGGAGCGGAGTATAGCGGAAGTAAATCTATCGTCAGTAACTAGGTTCGAATATATGCAACGGTGTTGGAGGTTCCAACTGTATCATATTAGACGAACGCCTTTAACCTCTCGGCCACTCTGCTCTCTTAAATGTTATAATCAAGTTTCAGTTATAGTTTAATCCTTTACATTTACATTCTTTTGTTAACATATTTAAGAGCCGCGAGCTGCAGACGCACGTTATGGTTCGACATCTACAACTCCTTTTTTATACTGGAAGCCAATATACAGTTACGCCAAAATAAACAGTAGCTTACTGATAGATGTTTTCCTTCGTCAATTCAAGCGTCCGGTGGTGAAAGGTCGGGTGGGATTTGTATGGAAAGTTAGTTATTTAGGAAATCAGGCAGTCCAAACTTTCTTTGAAGTAAAGCAATAGTGGCTACAATGGTGTGACTGGTAGCGCTATCTAGATAAAACCACTGGGAATCAAAAGCCAGATTGCTAGCAAGACTTTTTTTTTTTTTTTAAAGGCGAAAAACCTAGGTGGTTATCATCGCCTGGACTAGCAAGACAAAACCGCTTCAGATCTGTTGCAAAAGTGGAAGGGTGTTCTCTCTGTGACACACTTGGTTTACTGTAACAACATTCCCGTTATCATCTTCCAACGAAATATGGGCACAGTGTCTCTCCCAAGAATATCGCGCCATACTGTTAACGCGCTCATTAACGTTATGGCTTCTCTACGACATCGCCAGAACGTTGAAATCTTTTAGGTGTTCATGACTTTGAAATCCATACATTTTGTAGGAAGACTAGGAACCCAGGGTTTTCACAGTCCATTGCTACATAGTGCATAACGTTTTGTCCCTTACATTTAAAGGTTGACTATTTTGTATTCTATACGGGAATCCAACAAGGCTTTTGAACATTCTTCTCAACCACGACGAATTACTAATGTTCATTTTTTAAGATGTCCGGTGGAGTGTTTCCGAGACTGCAGGACTCACTGAAGAATTCTACCGTGGTTTACATACGTAGTGATAGATCAAAACAACGTATGACGGATCTTGTCAACAACTTTTATCAATACGGCATTATTTGGAGGCGGTTTGTGAAATCGTTCTTGAAATTCTACAGCAGTTCGCTTCAAACTAAGACCACAGGAACGATCTGTTCCCTAGAGCGAAATAATGCTTTACGATAAAAACTTTCTTTGTAGGGATAAGAACCTTGACAGCGTTAACTAACCTCAAACAAGAAAGTAATAATAAGCAACGTGGCCTGGAAACAAGACCAATGTAATCAGCTGTTCTAAAAACCGACCATGGCTTTAATTTCAGTACTATTTATTTTCGCGGATACTGTAAATAGGTTACATTGTGAACGTCTTGAAAGCATCTCGCGACTCTGGTGTAATACAAATTTAATGTCACTAAATGGAATTTTAAAACGCTTTTCGATGATACGAAACCCCAACAGTCTTTCTTTGTCCACTTTCTATGTGTGGATAACAATTTTGTTTATAGAATAATTCGTTTGTCTGTTTGTTACTGTACAATTTCAAATGACGCAGGAACTGATCGAATAAATATTACAAGGTTATATAAAGCACGCTACCCCGCAAATATTCAAAACAATATTTTCCTATATATTTGGGGTCAAAGAATACAAATTTTACTATACCATCATGTGGGTTATCGTATAAAAGGGCTTTATCTAAGGATATAATTTTTTTTAAGAATTTGTTGATGCATCATTTTCAAGGTATTCTTGAAAAAATTACTCAAACCGACCATTTCCCCTTCTATTTCCGTAAGTATTGCAGCTAATTTGTTTGTTTTTTTTAAACCCTGTGGTTATAGGTACTCAGATTCTCTATAGGAAATCGTATGGTGACTTAATACTGAGTTTGTGAGTGGTCCCACCACCAGTGTATAATTTATTCTTCCTGCGGTTATAGTTAAAGTTCCTGATATTTATTAAAAGTACTGTTGTTATCAATATCTTTTGGGTATAACTTGCCCCCGTACGACTCTAGGCATACTCCTAAACAGAACCATAACCTAAAAATAATATTAAGGTTCTGTTGTAGTTGCGGCCATCTTGGATTTGTATCCCATAAGAGCAATGTTAAATTTCAAACCTTATTTCGTTTATTTTTGATCATATAACTGTTGGCAAGGTCTTATTTTAAGCACAGACACAATACGCATCCGTTTTGCGTTTCACATTAAAACATTTTTTTTTCATTTGTCACTTAATTGACATTTTTGAAGTACTAAGTTTGAACTTTTTTCTTTACACAATATGAAATGTATGATTAAAGAGGAAACGCAATCCGGATCCGCAATTTTATAAAGAATATTTCGTTTTTTTTCAGCACTCAATTACAAAAGATAGATTTATAAAATGGTTTGAAATGAGGCAATGTCAAAGCGCTCACCTACAAGAAATTACACTGTTTAGATACGGCTATAGAGAGAAGCGCTGGCGTTTCCGCTTGCTTTCTCGTTTACTGGAGCAGACCCTCAAGCAACCCCTGGAGCCGGAAACGAGAAAGCAACCGGAAACGCCAGCGTTTCTCTCTATAGCCGTATCTAAACAGTTCAATTTCTTGCAGCTGAGCGCTTTGACATTGCCTCATTTCAAACCATTTTACAAATCCATCTTTTAAAATTGAGCGCTGAAAAAAAAAACTGAATATTTTTTATAAAATTGCGGATCCGGCTTGCATTTCACTTTTAATTATACATTTTTTTACTGTGTGAAGAAAAAAGTTCCAACTTGGTACTTAAAAAATGTCAATTTGACAAATAAAAAAAAATTGTGAAATGCAAAACGGATGCGTATTGTAACTGCTTATTATAAGACCTTTCAAACAATTTTATAAGACAAAATAAACGAAATAAATGGTTTGAAATTTAAAATTGCTCTTATGGGATAAAAATCCAAGATGGCCGCCACTATAGCAGACCCTTGGCGCGTGATCCAAACACGCACTTCCCAATTTATCTCCTGTTCTGGATTTGGAAATAACGAAATCGCCTTCCTGTTAAATGGCATGACTAAAATTGATATACATTCTAGAAGCTATGTATTAAAGTTGCTATAAACAGGGGGGCAGACACGACGAAACTGCGAGCACGACAAATCCTCAATCCTGTATGTGTGTACTTGTCACAACAGGTAATATTTAATACTAGCATTGTATTTGGATAACCTAATAGAACTCCGATCCAATGCAATATTTTGTTCCACTGGAAATTCGACGATAGTGGTGTTATCTATTGGGGAAACGACGGAAGCTGTATGAAACACCAATGCTACCAATGATTTCTCCCTAGCGCTACCTCGCGGCGCGATCATGTACTATTTTCGCGACAACCTTTTTTTTCGGCACACAGCCCCCGTATGGATGCAAGATCTATTTATTATTCATGATCTATGATACTAGTCGGCCTCAATAGGACAGTTTAATTTAAATTATTATTTTGTTATTGGTGTTAAAAGTTTAATAAAAGTTCCGAGTCGGAAAGCAGTCATGACAGAAGAGGTGTCGCATTAAAGATCTTCTTTTAAGACCTGAAGTAAATTTTGGAAAACAAAACAAAAGATCATACCTTTTAATCAAAGGCCTACTTAAATAAACGATTTTAAACCCAAGTACTGTACTAAATACAGTACTACCAAATACTAAATGCAGTCATTTAGGCAAAACTTAGAATTCACTCAAGTTTTCATCGTCAGTAGGCCTGTATTTGTCAATTAACAGAAGCTCAAACTTTTATGATTCTATTAAGGCTAAACATCCCTGAAAAAGTTGTGTTTTTGGCCCGATAGATGGCAGCACCTCTACGGCAAATTTGTACTACGAATAATTTCCGTAATTATTATCCGATTTTTGTTTTGTAAGTTATTTTGTAAATGATATGAATAAAACATTCACGCTATTGTGATGCTTTTTTTTTAAATTTATTTATAAAAAATTTTTATACAGATTTTTTTTTGCTGTAATATTTTGTTTAAATCGCAGGTAGTCATTTTGTAAATACAAATTTTAAAAGAATTTTGCCGTTTTCAGATATTAACTCGGTCAAATGGTCGTATCGGAATCGTTTTTTAAAGATATTATCATTATTTCTCTCACGCTCCGATCCCCTCCTCCCGCCGCGTAGCGCACCATCACCCCCCCCCTCCAGCACAGCCTAGCAAGCCGCTCTGCCCGGCCCTGCAACTGTAGCGTTCGTCAACTCACTCACTACTCGCATTCATACTCTGGCCGGACACACTTACTAGACTAGACTACTGATTACGACAGGTGTTTGTTATCTGTTAAAAAGTATTTTCTGTAAGTCGAAAAGAGACATCTAGAATAAATATAGAAAAATATACAGTAGTTCAAATTAAAGGATTTATGAAAGTAGGCCTATACAGGTTCTTTGGCCATACATTATTCAATAACACCAGGGTATGAATAATATTACCCTATAACGTTAGTTATTTGTTTCAAATAAAACTTATATTTTAATACATGAAAACGAGAAATAAATAAAAAATGAATAGTGCAAAATACCATTTATTTAAAGTAAGCCTGAGGTGTAAAAAATAAAAATAAAATATAATATAATTCAATATGTTGCATGTCAAGGTGAAAAGTTCTGCTTTAATAATATGTTTAACATTTTTAGCAAATTTTGATATTTGTAATTAGTTTAAGTTCTTTGTTCTGTGAGTATCAACAGCTATCATCCGGAAATGTTTTTTCTGTGAACTTAGCAGCACTGCAATAAATATGAAACAGCTGATCTAGTGATTGAAGTTGCTACAGAAGATAGCTGAAAGACTTCTCTAACTATTAATGCCATAATTTAAGATAATATATTGTGTTTTCATTTGTAATTTGCCTTTAAACTTAAGTAATTCGTGATGTGACACCCGTTACATTTTGTTTACAAAAGTTAGTATTACAAAATGAACAAACACCTTAGGAAAATACTTTTACTGTAAAAGTAAGAGGTTTTGTTTCCCTAATGTTTTGGTATTATTATTTTAATTTTAGTTTTATAATTTAATGAGTAATTCGCGTAACGGGTGTTACATAATTTAATGTATCGGTGTTACAATTCAACACAACTCACAACCATTCAGTGTTTAGTATATTTATATTCATTTTAAGTAGAATTTAAATACATAGCCCTATTGAGAGTTTATTAATTTTGGTAGCAACACTTAAAAAATTAAGAATGATATGTTATTTTAAATAAAATTGAACACGAAAACACCTTCAAATTTCATACTGCTAATTTCCTATTTGTAATTCCAGAATCAATCTTTTAACATATTTACTGGGCTCATGAATGTTAGGTATATCAAATGATTTTATTTATCTTTAAAGTTTTAATTCTATTACTATTACACCTCATAATTTTTTTCTCACGATAAAATGAAGAGTGACGTTGTAAAGTGTCAGCAGCATTTGCAAAAAGCCAGAGAGTGAGATAAAAATGAAGAGAAGAGAACAATACACTAAAAGAACAACTTGAAAAGATCCAAAGCAGAGTAAAAAAATGTAGGGAGAAAAATAAGAAGCGCAATTATCTTCAATATCCCAGATTTCGCTGGGATATTAAATATCATATTCTGAGAGATGACAAATTTAAGAATATTTTTGGCAAATTACAACAACCTACAGTAGCCCAAAGGACATTTTACAATTATTAACGAGTTTCCACTAGCAGTTGATATTTTTGAAAAATTAATGAGCTTATGAAGTTCCAAATTGTTAATTCTAGAATTTGATTTAGCGATTATTTTGTATTTATTTAAAGTTTTAGGCCTATTCTATTAATTCTTGATAGGGGCATATATAAGACTGATCTTTAGTAAGTCTAATTCATAATAGGCCATAAGGCATGGTATAAAAGGTACTGAACTATATCCATGTAATGTATTAAGTATATATATTTGTTAATTATAAGTTTTTTTATGAAATATAAGTTTTTATTTCTTATAGTGATCAAAGAAACCTCAATTATACTTCTTCTTGTTATTTGACACCTTATTATTATATGATATATGTTAAAAATCTTAATTTTAGCAACAGCGTAACACCCGTTACATTTTAATGTAACACCCATTACACAAGATTTAATTTTATGTTTAAAAAAATTGAATGCCAATATCAATTTGAATTACAGTTCCATTACATACATTTACTGTGGAATAACTCATATTTTTTTCACAATTTTACAGTTTTAAAATTCACAGAGTTTTAAGAACATTTACATGAAGTTCAACTTCACTATCCATTTTCAGTAACACCCGTTACACTCCTTTTTTCTATATTTTAGGCTAAGATATAGTTAGTACAACAAATAAGAATCGTGGGAGAGCACATGGATGGAAACGCGGGAAACCGTCATCCAACTGTATACAAGCAACATCCGAGACGCGTGGTGGGGGGATTGGTGGCGCGAGTGAGTCACAGCGGCACTGCACCTGCTTCGTGTCACTCTCGCGTTTGTTCTCATTACTGTAAATGTATAAACAACGATACCGACTAAACCAGCCAGGCGATTTTAAAAATTAAAAGTGTAAAATTAATTAAAAACTATTGTCTTCAAAATGACTATCTGCGATTTGCATTTTTCGTTTTGTAACACAATTATTTTTATTATTATTACTTATTCGGACATTTGCCATCATTTGTGTGTTAAATAATCAAACACGACGTTTCGGGAATACAAATCAATTCCCGTTCTCAAGTGACTAAAACTAACGGTACATAAACCTAGGCAACTAGGCCTATGTAAGGGTGAACAAATATAACCCGTTCCCGAGCGAAACACTTGAACATGTAGAAACAATAGG